>VOPJ01005201.1:0-21105 GCA_014673585.1 Semibalanus balanoides | reverse complement strand
CCTAAATTGGTCCAAAGAAGATTTTTCGGAAAAATGAAATTTTTGTTTTTGCAATTTTGACCCCCCATGCATGTTGCAAAACCCGATTGCACGCTACACAAACTTGATTGATATCTCTGTCAGTCACATGTCCGGCTATGACTTGGAGTAATGCATGCAATGGCGGATCCAGAATGGTTCGTTGGGGTGGGGAGGTTGCGTAAATCCCCAAAGTATCACACAATTTTATTTTAATTAATCGGATTTCGCTTGTTTATGCATTGATAGCTAAATTAAAGCAAACTTTCTTTCAGTAAGAGTTGCTGAAATTGTCTTCTACATCAGGAAAAGCATCAATTTTGCGCCGATTTCTGTCAGTTTTGGGGGATGCCCAAGCCGCCTGAATCCGCCAGTGTTACACATAACGATCATCACAGTCGATCATCACATAACGATCATCACTGTCGATCATCACTACCGATCAACAGTGATCATCACTATAGACAAACAAATAATAACTATCGCTATTGATAGGCACATGGTGGTCCACATTTCTTCATAAACGTCTGTATCGATGATTCGTTACTCTCGTGCAAAATACATATTTCTAACAACCTCTGTCCTGAGGTACTCAATCGGCTGACAACTGAATGAATGGGTATTGTTCTGCATTCATCTAGACAAGCCACTGTCAATTTACATCAATGGATGTTTATGGAATGGATTTTATCCACACCATTCGGTGAAATGTACCAAAGCGACTCAACTTTGCCCACGACCAGCGCTATATAGATAAAGAACGCTGACAACAGTAATTGGTCTTGAGAATCTACACAATATGCAAATTTCACCGGATTTCGCTTCCTTTTTTAGCAAGTACCGTCTCTTCTCTTTCTTTCATGTCCACCACTATACCGTCCGGACCTCCTCTGGGTACCCGAGCGAGTACCGCCTCTCTCTGTGTCCACCATAAGAGTAGGAACGTTTTGAAAAGTGTGGGAGGGGCAGCCACTGGCGGATCCAGACCCTCTTCGACCTCCATGGGGGCATCTTTTTGTGGCAAAAAGGCACACAATTTTTTTTTCTCCGCGGATTTGGACTGATCAATCTATGTTGGTATTCGAGCTGGAAAAAAACACTTTTTTGTATTTTTTCCGGGAAAAGAATCACTTTTATCGATATTTTTAACATTTAGGGAGCTATAAGTAAGTCAAAAATATAAATATTGCTTTGTTATTCTGTTTGGGCATTGTCCATGCTTGGTTCTTCAATAATAATTCCGTTTTTTAAATATGTTTGAAAAAATGATTTTGTGCAAATAAAAAATCACAAAATCTTTACTTTCAAACAAATTACACAATTGAAATACATTTATCATAAAACGAAGTATGGACAATATCCAAACCAAAATCAAAACAATATCTTTATTTTTGACTGACTGGTTTCCAAGTATGATAGGTCTGGATTTTGTATTCGTCGTCTCCAATGCCGCCCGGCACACTGGCTTCTTCTGACCTAGAATGCGGCCGCTGCCATTTGCCACAGGTCATCCCTGCCAGGACCCAATAATCATGATGGCGCCTAAAAACGACTCGAACCACCGTTGACGGGAGGGGGAAGGCAGATATATAGTCTAGCGCTCTCCCGATTGAGCTACGCGGCAGAGTAAGGACTTCACTCTGCGCGGACGGGTATTGAACCAAAAGTAGGGGGAGCAGTTAATATCGTTGGCCTCTGTCTAAAAAACGGGTCCTTGGTCTCCTGGTTTTAATTTCTAGTTTATACTTCTATGAGCTTTGATATTGAGGGTAGAAAATTACATAAGTGTAGTCAAAACAACTGTAATCATGGCAGTGGCACACATACCGAATCACATCAGCGATGTAAGAGGTAGCAAGCGCTCAGAAGTGGGGGTGCAAATAACCCGCGCTTGACCGGGGGGCAAATATTGCCCTCCTGACGACTTTTCGCAATAGCTCACAACACAAATGCACTATTAACGTGAAACTTACAGTACCTTCTACCACATCAGTTTGACATTTTCTGTGAAAAATAAAAACAAAATCCTCTTTAGTTTGTTGATGTATAGCACAATTTAGTGACATCACTACACACGAGTTTGATGATAAAATTAGATAAACTTAAACAGGCTGTACAAAGACCACATTCCCAGCCAACAATTAACTTGGGCTCTGATTGGGCATAAGGGCAATAAGTCCATAAAATCCATAAGCCCATAAGCCCATAAAACCATTGTGCCCGATCAGTGCCTAAGTTATTTGTTGGCTGGGTTGTGACTAGAGATGCAGAAAATTGGTCTCGGCTTCACGGCGCTGTGACTTAATCAAAGTCACGGCGGCACTAGGCCGGGACTAGGTCAGGTCAAGCCGTGAATTGGTCGTGACCACTGACTTTTCAACCTTAAAAATTAATCAGGTGCATTTTCCAATTTCCAAATTGCAAACATTTTGATTAAAGCAATTGTTACAGATATTCATTTGATTTGTTATATTTGTCGTCACTATATCAGTCAAACACTCAAGATCAAGACTGCATCCATGCTCATCAAAACTTAGGTACAGGCATTGAATGAGATTGACATTTGAGCAACACCACAGGAACAAGGTTTAGCTAAATATTTCGAAATACCTACCTTTCCTTCCTCTTTAATTATATATCACAAGTGACAACGCTCATTTCTCAACTCACTGTTTGGGATTATGCAAGGTATCATATGATGCAAATGGATTATGCAAATTATATAATGTATGTAATCAATTGTCTTCTAGACCTTGAGTTCCCTCCCATCACAAACAAAGAATTTGCCTAAAGGCATAAGGTAAAACATATATCACTTTAGGTAAAACGATCAGGATTTTTTTTCAGTTCCACGGCTAGGGAATGACTTCATGGGAACGGTACTCTGTCGCCGCAGTACTAGCAGGTAGTATCACAGTCACAAACTTTGTCCGGTTGGTTTCAAAATTTCAGGAATACATAAGGCTATAAGTACCAACAAATAATTTGTCTCGGATTCAAATGACCAAATCATTTTTAAATGCGTTTGACGAACTATCACACGGTGTTTTATATTTTTTGTTCTACTACCGGATGGAAGCCGAGTTACCAAGAAGCGTTTCGGAACCAATCATTGACACTAGTTCAATGGACGTCACATTGAATTATTTCTGTTATTTCATTTTCCTTTACTGTCAAATTTGTTACGTTCAGTGTTGTCAATACACTGAACTCTATAGAGATGGAAGGCGCATTGGCGGATACTTGTCTAATGACGCGGCATTGTTGTGATCACAAGAGCAGTCGGGGCCTGTGTTAAGTAGGCGGGCGGGCACCCAGGCTGACATTTTACAATATATTGAGCGAACTACTAGTCGATTTTTTTTTAGAGTAAATTATGACTACCACCACAATGTTCCAAAGTTGAATGCAGAATGATTTCTAGGGACTGTTTCATTTTATTTTTTTGCACGAAAAAAATATTTTTGCTTAGGGGAATTATTTTCAATTCAATTCTGGAACATATGTCGGTGGTAAGGCCATTTTGCGCTACACCAGTAGTCTCTCTCAATATATTGTAAAATGTCAGCCTGGGTGCGCCGCCCGGCCTATCCTTTAACCACAGCCGGGCCCGGAC
Source organism: Semibalanus balanoides (assembly GCA_014673585.1). Lineage (NCBI taxonomy): Eukaryota > Metazoa > Arthropoda > Thecostraca > Balanomorpha > Balanidae > Semibalanus > Semibalanus balanoides. The sequence continues at coordinate 17,471 of VOPJ01005201.1, read as the reverse complement.
TGCTCTGTGAGTACCCGTACGGCCGCCGTCATTAGACAACTCGGCCAATGGGGTCGCAGCGGCATAGCTACCCTGTGGTGTCAATAATCTCGAGTGCGGCAATTCGCGCCACAATTGACGACCCCAGGAAATTATAAATCTGAAATAATTTTGGAATGACGTCATTCCAGTTGTATCTTATTTGTAAATTAATTTGACACTCGTGAGAAAAATAACAGGTTATCAAAGCAATAAATTAAATGCAAAAAAATAAAGTATCAGTTCATGGTTGATCACACCGCCTGATATATTTTTAACATTAATGTTTATGACGTAATGTATTCCTAGAAATTATTGGTATCATCACCTAAAAATTATATTCCTTTTTTAATTACCCTCAATGTTGTTTTGGCCAAGGCCACAGTTGTTTTGGCTCCCACCTTCCATGAAGCTAGACCTTGGATATCAATATTGTATTGTAATTTAAATTGTTACTTGCGTATTGTGAAAATCTGGAAATTGTGACTAGTGACTCATACTATTTGGGGGTGAGAGATTTCGTTATTTTATTATGCGATTTATTTCAATCAGGTGATATGACGCACTATTATGTCATGTTACCCATCTAATATGCTTATGCCTGTATTGCAAAAGATTATTCAGGGAAAATTGTCTGTATCTTGTGTGCAGCTTATTGGCCTGTCATTAAAGTCAGAGCTGGAATTGGGCTTTACCATCTTCTTTGGTTGTTAAATATTTACCAGAGTTAAACATTCCATTTCTATGTTTGATTACTTTGATACTTTGATCTTCTTCCTGCTGCTTAAAAATATAAAAGTAATAATAACTATATGCGCTTCCTACTTCCTAAGACGCGCATGGTGACCCTCGTTATGGGCACCATGTTGCACCTTTGCTGTCCGAGCGCCTTAAAGCGGACACTGCCACTCTTAATCATATATTTGAGGTTGAGATAGCCGACTTTTGGCTGCTTGCATTGGAAATTATTGCATTGGCAGTAGTTAAAAAACAACCACACTGGTCTAAAAAATACAAATTCTAAGTTTGATTTTGCAGATCTGTAACATCGCCAGCCCCGCAATGTATTTGAATGGGGGCGTTAGAGGCCGATGTCGTAGTCTTCTTGCTAAATGTTTATTACAGGTCGACTTGTTTTACCTTGGCCATGCACCCTTTAGCCATACACAGTCATACTGTATGGGGCAGCGTGAAGGTTTATTTTTTTTTCCAAAAAATTCCATTCATATGACGTTCATCAGCCCAAATATTACAGCATTGTGTCATGAAATTGAGCAATCTTTTGTGAGGAAACAAATGTTCATAATCGTGTCAGCAGCAATTACTTCATATTTTTGCCACCACAAACGGCGCTACAATTAATATTTTGGAAGATGGCAGTGATCCCATTAAACACCAATATCGTCTTCACCCCTCTTCCCAGCATCCTACATTGTTAGTCCACCTTAGGTCATCAGGTCCAGCCTTTTGTAAGTTTTGTTCTGTTTTCTGTTCTAGCAATGTTCTAGTTGTAAATTTTTAAGGATAAATATTTTCATAATTATGTCCATGTGTTGAAAATTGTCTTGCCGTGACCTAGCCGGGACTCAATTTGACCTGGCTGCCGGGACGCCGGGACCTCTGAGCTAGGTCAGCTGCTGACCGGGGTCGTGACCAAGAATTAAAAAAATATGCATCTCTACACGACACCCTCTCCTACCCCAACCAACCTAACTGGTCCTTCTCAGGACCAAACACTGATGACGGCCGGAGAGCAAACTGCCGAACGTCGTGTACAGTCTTACCACAACTGACGAGGATGAAAGTCCGAAAAAACATCTTCCCATGATAAAAGTGCTAATGTTAAAAATGCTTACATTTTCTAGAAATAACCAGTTCATAGACAATATATCCACATCTGTACTATTGAACTGTAGACGCTTGTCAAGCCAAATCTGACGAAAGTAGCAATCCAGAATGAACTCCTGAAACAGAGAACATGGATAGGTTGATAAAAAATATATTTTACTTTCACATTTCAAAAATACATTGTAAAAACAGCTCAATGACATTTAATTTCACTACCTTTTCTTTTAAAGATTTGCGATCATGCTGCCCAATAAGAAAAACACGTGCAATGTTTTGAATTGATCAATGCTCCACATAAAGGCGTAAGTATATGCGTTTCAGCAATGTTATAAAGCTCAATACAACGCAGACCTCTCTGTTAGGGCTGTATGCTGGTACACTCACAAAATTGCAACACACGACCAGGGTGTTAACTCCTACCACAGAGGTTAATTTGGAAATTTACTCATGCATGGGGTGTGATAGTTGAAGTTTCAATATCTACCTACACACATGGCAGACAACTGCGTGGTGTGTCAGTGTCGACCACCATCGTTTCGTGTGTTCAATACCCACTGCTCAGGCGCACACGACTCCTTGCCCCGCTGTGTGATTATCCATACCGGCGTACGTGTGTCAGTCGCCATCAGCTGAGGTCTCCATCGAAACTCAACCAACCTCCATCCGGCTGGTGCAGCACCTGCGTCGTGAGTCCGCACACCACAGCTGAAGTCTCCATCGGACGCTTCCAATTTTCACCGGCTGGTGTTGTAGTTTGCAGCACATGGTGCCGTGAGCCGCTCGCCGGCCAGCTCGAGTGCCCATGAACCTCCGATTAACAAACCCCGCTGCACGAGAGCGCTCTGCGAGCGCCGTTCCGATTTGCCCTAGTGCCACCGGCCGGCGGCGGAGCCAGCTGAGCGCGGCCCAAGCGCAGCGGCGCTCAGTAGATTGCGACCTTGGCAGCAGCAGTTACTGTGTTTGTGCCGTTTCTCTGGACGGCTTTGCAGTCTTCAAGTTACCGTTGGTGGGAAGGCTGTCATCTGTGCGTTGTGATTGGAGTAACAAGTACCTTATTGTGAGCTGTGAGTCTGAGTGTGCGAGTCGTACGTTCTTTTGATCTTAGAAATGCAGTTAGTTGTGAATCTGTTATCGAGAAACATTATATGTATGATAACGTCTATATGTTTTATGCCCTCCCGTCACAACCAAGTATTAAGGTCCGTATCCAGTCGGAGCTGCACTGATTGGAGAAACGAAACTTCTATAAACATACGCATATACGTTGTTGACTGTGATCCATAGTAACTATGATTATGTATGAGTGTGCTTGGCCTTGATGATCATGATTATGATTTGTGATGTGATGTTGATGCATTGATCTGTTTATAATAATGCACATTTAGATCAATATATTGGTTTTGCACGTTTTGTACCCTTTATTAGTTGCTCAGATTGGGAAGAATAGCGCGAGTGGTCATGAGTCAAGTTAGAACATGCTCAGATCGGCACATGAGTTCTGCGAGTTGCCGACACCTCGACACTTTCACGCGAGTGGTGAAACGTTACGGCCTCTCCTAGGGTGGATGTACTTCCGAATACGCCTGGCTGATAATCATTAGAAAACCCCTGCATGAGTATTGCGACAACTCGGGGACACCCCACGCAGCGGTGAACGTGAGTGTCGTCCACCACCTTTCCCAGTGGTTGGACGAACTTCCGCAATACGCCGGCTGAAAGTCATTTGAAACCCCCTTGCATGAGTATTGCGACAATCTCGACACACCACGCAGCGCGTGGACGTGGTGGTGTCGTCGGGCCACCTTTCGCAGTGGTGGACGAACTTCCGTAATACCGCCCGGCTGATAAGTCATTTGAACCCCCTGCATTGGAGTATTGCTATATCTAACTCGGACACCCCACGCAGCGTGAACGTTAAACCTTCCAAGTGGTGGACGAACTTCGCAATACGCCCGGCGATTAAGTCATTCGAAACACCTGCATGAGTTATTGCGACACTCGGACACACCATGCTATGGTTATCACGGGTTCCGTTATATTCTATAATCCCCATGCAGCGGTGATCACGAATGTTGCGGTTTAAACCTCTTAGTGACAATAAAACACCTCCCAGTCGACGTATTTTGGGTTGTGTGGCATCACACGCGGCTAGGGGTGTTGACACATGGCGCGGGTTGATTTTTTGTGAGCGATAACACTCAAAATATAAGAAACACAACTTGAACAAGGAAGCAGTGTTTTTGTTGAAAATAATTCCCAACAAAACTCAGTAGCGGACTCGTACCTCGTCTTTTTCTGATATTGGTCCCAGCGATTTGATGACCATATTGACTCTGATGACTGTTGGCGCACCTGGATACAACGTATGTTGCAATCACTTCACAATAAGTCCATACGTGAAGGGAAATATCCAACCCAATGGAAGAAAGCTACCGTCAAACCAATTAAAGGTAAAGAATCACCCTTCCGACGTCAGAAATTTTCCCGATTCTTCAATCCTTTATTGTTACCCGGTGCATTCTCCAAAGATTTTTGAGAAACTCATGTTCATTAGAATCTACCGGGTGCACATAAACGACCAACTCACTACTGAATGAAAGACAGAGTGGATATCGGACCAAGGGCCACAACACCAGCTACAGCTAGTTTTACTCGCGACAAACTTGTTATAAATCCCTGGACAATGGCAATGACAAGAGTTTCCTTGACCATAATCTACCTTCGATATCTTCTACGACTACTTTCGAAAAAATATGGCACGACGGGGCTTCTCGCTAAAAATGCCAACTAGAATTTGTGAATCACTGGGAATGTTCCTTAACTGGCTGCATCCAGTATCTCAGTGAGAGAATCCATTGTGTGCAAATAGGCCAGCAGAAATCACCATATTCCACCTGAAAGCTTGGCGTACCACGGATCCGTATTAGGTCCATGCTCGCGATAATGTAACCTTAACAGCTTAGGAAATCTGACTTGAGAATGAAATGCTTGTTCTTTGCCGACGACAGCTCAATATTTCGCCAACCACAAAGCTGACACCATCCGCTGCAAAAGAAACATCTCTGCAGCGAGATCTTAACGAAATTTACGAATATGGAAGGAAATGGGGTCATTCACGTTTAATCCAAACAAAACTTTCCCAACAAAACCCTTTTTCTATACAACAAGCCATGTGACCCACTTCTGAAAGTTCGATTTCACGACAAAATACCTCTCATGGATCTACCACAAACATCATAGGCTCTAACACTGTCACCGGATATTGAGGGTTCAAAGTCACATATTAATGATTATTTTATTAAAATTTATTAGAGCCATGAGCCCATTATATTCCATTGCATCGCAAATTCCAAGAAACACGCTTCTTACTTATTTTATAAAGTGTATTTGCTCTTACAACCTCACCTCGACTATTGCGCGTCTGTCTATTGATGGCCACTTAACAGTTTTTGATCGCTCTCGCCTTGAAAAGGCACAAAAACGGGCAGCAGGTTAATCACAGGCACGCGCCCGCCGTACATCGGATGATGGACTTGCTTGGAAGAGCTCGGCTGGGATCAACACTTGCCACGACGCTTTGACAAACAAACTCCTCCTTTGCCCAGAGCTTAAGGTTTGATAACTCGTGTGCCAGGTTACTTTAAGGATTATGATACCCAACACACCAGAGCACGAAGAACCACCCGTAAGGGATGACTGCGCAAGTACGAATTTAAAAATATACCAATTACACTACCACCAGCACATACACATGGCTATTTCCCGGTCATTTTTCTTATTCCCCAGCACTACTATAAACTTGTGGAATGAAATTGCCATTCTGGCTTACCGCCAGATATCTGCCAACTCCCTGCAGTTCAAAAAGCCCTCATTGCAGGGCTTAGCGTCACCAAAACCAGCTAACCCATTCTTTTCAATAGGATCTAAAAAGGAAATGCCCTTACATTACCCAGCCTCAGATCAACATCCACCTGAATTACAACAGTTATGCCCAGGTAAGGCCAACTCTTCCTAGCTGCAGCCTGTGGATATCCACGCGAAGACACACAACATTTCCTCATTACATGTCCGCTGTACAACCTTGGTCAGAATTCAGCTCTCTTTGGAAATCGTCTTCGATACTTAATAGAAACTTCTCAAGGACTATCAATAGCCCTAGAAGATAAATTAAAGATTTATGATTTAAAAAGTCCAGGACGGTACGGCACTCTAACAATGAAAAACTGTGGCTTCGCTGTACAGGATTCTTTACTCGTAAACCCAAAGACTACTGATAAGGACGCCAAAAAAAGACGCATTTGTAGATAACCAAATGAACGTCACGCTGAGTAATACATGGTGAAAAATTACTATTATAAGCTTGCAGGATGACCAAGATTTACAGACAAAATTTAAGGAGTGGGTCGGGTTGGGTGCCTGAGACCGGGCGGCGGGCTGCGGGACAATGAACTTTGTGTGGGTGATTGTGTGTGTGTTTTTTTTTTTTCTAATAGGCGATAGTAAGGTTGTAGTTATGTTAAATGTGTGAAACGTGCTTTCTACATGTACGTTGCAAACTTCATGAGGATGATCACGTGAATCTCTTAGCAAACGGGCCGTGTTACAAACGCTTTTGTCGTTATGCGCCAATTGCACTTGTATTCATACTGTCATGTCGTGCCAAGAAAGAATATATGTACATCTATCTATCTGTACATCTACAAGTTCACCAACAGGAAACCGCTACATGTTCATTTGCCATTTATCTTCTACCAATACTTACATCACAGTTGTTAGAGCAACGGCTACAGGGAAAAGAGCATCAGCATCAGGCATACGTCATCTACATAATAAAGGGCAAATGGATTTTCGTTGACCGCTATGGAATCGAAACCCTTGGTTTGATACAAAACCCATACCATTTCTGAATCAGCATAAATTACAGGGAAGGTGATTTTAAAAATACATATATATATATATTATTGTCATTATATACAAAAATACAATCTACAAAATATACCAAAAATTGGCTTCTCCTCCTTAGTACATTCTTACCTTTAGTTTAAATCTGGAAACGTAGTTAAATCTGCGTTGAAGCTGGTGTTATGGCACATTAGTGTCGGATGCGAACCTGATTTTTCTGCATTATGCTGCGCTTTTGTGGACATTTCATTTCTGAAGCTTTCGAATTTAAAAAATTACGAAAACGCTACGTTACGGTTAGGTACATATCTAACCTTGGTTAAATCTGCTTTCAAGTGTGTTAGTGCATCGAATTCGCCCCGTATGTTTGACTGCGGCGTGTACGTCTTACTGTCCCCTGCCGACAGAACCATAAACGTAAGATGCTTGGTTTCAATGCTCCAACTTACTGAACAGGTACAAAACGTTAGATTGCATTGGTTTTAATGTTTCCAGGTTGTTTTAATAATCAGGTAGGCCTAGTTTAATTGCTTCCATTCGATATAAAAATCATTGCGCAAACATTATATTTGCCTCAGTTTCATTGCTCTGCAGCCATGGTTCATTGTTTTGTTATTTGGGTTGTTAAGGGCGCGTCGACACTTTTGGATAATTTTTTTATTTGCGCCATGCGCTTGGTTTCGATGGCTTTGGTTTCAATGCTCCATTATACCAACTCAGGCGCAAACATTTAGATTAAACATAGTGTACATGTTTTGGTACACGCATTTTTTCAAGTTGGTGCCTCTGTTGTTCGTATTTGTTAACATTCCTTATAGCATGGAAAGTCTAGTATTTGGACATTGACTGGAAGGGTACCTCCCCGCTCTTATGGCAAACTCTATCTTCGCTCATTTCCTGTTAGCCATGCGAGGGAGGACGACGGTTAATGAAGACTGTTGAAGGCTTATAACGAGGTTTGGTTTTTTGGGGAATGGGGTGGGGGGTGGGGAACTGCGTGTGCGTGCTACCTCGCCCACACGCACAAACAAACTGGCGCGTCTCGCCGGCGGCGAAGAACGCCCGCCGCGCCTCTAGTGGAGGCTGCTGCGGCCGGCTGCCGCTGCCTTGCTTCAACGGTCACAAAACTAACGTTTATCTCCGTTGACCCTGCGCCTATGCTGCAGGCTGGCCTCGCCTCCGTGGCTGTCCAGGTTGGCTGTGTATCGGCCGACCTTCTCTCGCTCTATGGCAAACTCTATCTCGCTCATCCTGTTTAGCCGCCAAACTATCCAAAGGGACGAAATATGTATCGAATATGATTGGCGACCACATGGTACAGCGGCACGGGGAGGGTACACTCTGGGGGAGTAGGGCTGCTGCGGCCGGCTGCCGCCTGCCTTTGCTTCAACGGTCACATAACTAACGTTATCTTCCGTTGGACCCTGCGCCTGCTGCAAGGTGGACCTCCGCCCGTGCTGTCCAGTTGGCTGTGTATCGGCCGACCTCCCTCGCTCTATGGCAAACTCTATCTCGCTCATTCCTGTTAGCCGCCAAACTATCCAAAGGGACGAAATATGTATGATATGATGGCGACACATGGTACAGCGGCACGGGGAGGGTACACTGGGGGAGGGGGCGCCGGGACAAGGGCGGCGCCGGGGCAAGGGCGGCCGCAGGAAGGCGCTGCAGGCTGGTAGCGGCCGCAGCTGGGCAGACTCCCGCCGTGCAGCCGGGCCGAGGTGCCGGAGGCCGGGTCAGGCGCCGGCACCCCGCTTACAGGGTGCCGTGGAGCAGGCTCCGGTCCGTCGGCTTGGCGCGACAGGTTAGGCCCGTGGACCCCCGGCCGGCAGCAGGGTTCAGGCTCTTCGCAGCGCCGCCGGCAGAGGCGCACTTGAAGTGGGGGGGATGTCCCCCCTGCTTAAGCGCTGTTCTGCTGGGCCGTTGGCTTCTTGCGTCGTCACATACCGCACCATCCAGCGAGAAGGCGCGGCGTTGGCCGCAGCGAACAGATTGTGGCGCGTAGCAGGGCCATGTGCGTGGCGGTCGCCGACCAGCCGCGCGCCACACAGCCGGACCACGCCCATATTGTCGGACCACACCAGGATGCGCCGGCCCCGCCAGCCGTGGCCCCAGACCAGGCAGGCGACGAGGAGAGGGACCATTTCGAGGTACGTCATGGAGGGTGCCGCGTTGCCGACGAACGCCGGCGGCCATCGCACGGCCCACCAGCGGTTTCCACACCACGCGCCCATCCCACTGCGAGCACTATCAGTGGAGAACACGGTCTGGCCGGCGGCGGCCCCGCGGGGTCCAGCATCGGCGCGGTCCCATTCCATGTCGGCAGGAAGGTGGCCCACCAGGCTATGTCCGCACGGGCAGCCGTGGTGAGCCGCACCCGGTGGAGGGGGCCGGACACCGACCCGGCCAGCTCCAGCAGCCGCCGGAAGAAGGCGCGGCCCGCCGGGACGCAGCGTGCAGCGTGTACGAGCCTGCCCACTAACGACTGCAGGTCCCGCTTGGTACACTTCCGGCGGTGTAGGAGCTGCTGGAGCGTGGCCGCCAGCGCCTGGAGCTTGCCGCTGGGGAGGGCGATGGTGAGGCGGGCTGTGTCGAGTTCGAGGCCGAGGAGCGTCATGCGCGTGTCCGGCGCCGGGCACTTTTCGGTGGAGAGAGGGACGCCTACCTCGGCGCAGACCTGCCGCATCCCGGCGTAGGCCTGGGCAGCGTCATCCGGAGCGGTACCGGGGCAGACGACCCAGAAGTCGTCCAGGTACTTCCGGACCTCGGCGAGCCCGGCCCGCTGTGGAAGGCAGTCGGCAAAGTCCGTGAAAATCCGCGGGCTCGACCGACTGCCGAAGCTGAGCCGACCGATCTGATAGTAGTAGCCGACCGGCCCAGTGGAAGCCGAAGGAGCCGCCACTGGGTCGGTCCGCACGGGGATCAGGTGGAAGGCGTTCCGGAGGTCGACCTTGGCGAGCAGGAGCCGGCGCCCCCCGAGCACAAAGACTAGCCGGACGGGCCTCGTCAACGAGGTATAGGACGTTCCGAAGGCAAGCGGCTGTCAATGCCGTCGTTGGACGCTCGCGCCCCGCGTCGCCGAGTATGTCCAAGGATCAGGGCGTTGCCACGCGCCTCGGGTCGGTCACGGATTGCGCTCAGGGGTTTGATGACCATGCCTCGGAGCGGCGGGCTGGGAAACGGCCCCCGGGTAGTACCGGCGGCGACCTCGGCGGCGATGGCCGTCGTGACAGCAGCCTCCCGACGGTCGGCGGACTTGTTGTTGGCGGTGGCGCGGCCGCGACAGGTACCGCGGTAGCCGATGTCCGCGCCAGCGACGAAACGGTGTACCACCAGTGCCCGCCTTTCCGCCGAGACCGCCGGGCAGTCTTGCAGGAGACGGTCCAGGGCGGCGTGGTCCACCGGCGTCTGCACCGGCCCGTCGCCGGGCGGTGCGCGTGCCTCTGAAAGGGGGCGGGGCGTCGGAGCCGGACGGTCCTGTCCCGGCAGCGTGCCACGCGCACGCGCGCCGGCCGGCGCCGCGCAGCGGTCGGGGTCGGCCGGTCGGCCCGACACGGCCGGGCGGTGCTGGCGCTGCGCGCCGCGGGTGCGAGGCGTGGCTGCCGCGGCGGCCGGCCGCACACCCCGTTCTTGGTTAAACATGGAATAACAATATGTACATGTCCGCCGCCGCACTGAGCCGCCAGGGTACCGTTGTTGCCATCTGCGGCCTCAGCCGGCGGCGGCGAAGCGCCGGCGTGGCCGCTGTTTCAGCGCCTGTAACCGCGGCCACGAGGCGGGTACGGCTGTAGCAGCCGCCGCCCACCTGCTGCTGGGCCGGATGGCTGGGCCGGCTGGCGACGGCCGGCCTCGGCGTGCATCTCCGTCGGGTGGTCAGCCAGCCGACAGACGCGGCAGGCGGGGTGCAGCCGTAGCCGGGGGCAGGGGGTGGCGGTACAGCGCCCCGTCAAAGTTCTGGCCGACCGCCGCCCGCTGTCGCCATCCGTCGCTGGGCCTGGGCTGGTCGTGGGGGCGGTGCTCGCCGGGCCGACACAGCAGCTCCCAGTCGAGCGCCGTGTGCAGCACGCTCGGACTGGCCGCCATGGCCTCGCGGGCGGTGGTGTCGGCGGCCTGCGCGTCGGCGAGCGGCCTGCTGCCATACGTCCGCAGCAGCCACGCCATGCAGTGAGCTGCGGCCCCGCCGCCGGGAAATGGTAGGCGCGGCGCGCCGCCAGCTCTGCCACCCGGGCCAGGTAGTCGGTGGTCGTGGAAGGGGCGGACTCGGCCTTCCCGAGCGAGTCCGCCACCGCGACGTAGCGGCTGCGGTGACGTAGGTCCTGCGCCGCCCCCGTACTGACGCCGGCGAGCCGTAGTGCGGGTGCGGCGAGTGGCGTAGGACACCAAGGCACCTGGCTGTGGTTACGGACCCGGTCGACACGCACGCCGCTCTCGCGTGCCGTTTTCTCGACGGCGGCCGGTGCGGCGTCTCCTGCTGCCGCCGCCCCGGGGGGACGCAGGTACTCGGCTGCAATTGCCGCTGGCTGGGGGTGACCGGCGCCGTCCGGCTGTAGCGCTCCGGCCGTTCCCCCGGCGCCGCCGAGTGGCGCCGCTCCGACGAACACCTGCGGCGGCGGATGGCATGCCGCTGGGGCGGTGCCTCCAGGCCTCGGCACAGGTGCCGCCCAGACCGGTCGGCCGGCTAGTCCCTGCCAGGCTGTGACCAGGTGCCTTGCCAACTCGGGCGGACCGTTCGGCGCAGGTCCAGCGGTCCACCGTTACGACACCGCGGGGGTGGGCGGTGCCGCCGCCCGGCGCCGGCGCAGGCCGGACACCTACGACTCTGGTGGTGGGGCGGTGCCTGCTGCGGGCACCGGCCAGGCCGGGCCACCGTACGGCGCTGGTGGGTGGGCAGTGCCTGCCGCTGGCAGCGGCCACGCCGGGCCTCCGACGGGTGCCGGCCAGTGCAGGCCACCTGCCGGCACCGTCCAGGGTGGTCCTCCCACCGGGGCCGGCCAGGGCGGGGCCGTGACAGGCGCGTGCCAGGCCGGGCCGGCGGGTGCAGGCCAGGCCGGGCCTCCCACCGTCGGCGGGGGGAGGGCGGGGTCCCGCGCTGGGTCGAGCCATGGCGGGCGGGCCGGGCCAGCTGCTGCCGGCCAGGTGGCGCTGCTCGTGGTCGTGCCGGCCAGCTGGGCGGGAATGGTATCCGCGCCGCGGTACGGGTATGGCGGTCCGGGCGGTACTGCGGCGGTACCGGCGGCGGAGGCTGGACCACCGGCGGCGGCCGGCGGTACGCGGGGCCGTGCAGGCTCTGAGATGGCGATCAGGCCCGGTCCAAGGTCCGGCCGCCGTGCACGGACGTAGCGTTTAAGCGGACGCTTGCCAGCGCCCAAACGGTGGATGGTGGCGTCAGTCGACGCCGCGCGGCGGCGGCTGTGCCAGGCCGATTTCTCGGCGAGTGGGAGGAGTACCGTGACCCTGCACGATGTGCGTACGCCGGTTTGAGGTGGCTGGGCGGTTAGGGCTGCCGTCCTGGAGGAAGGAAGAGGGCGTGGCTAGGTACAGCTGATACTCACCCGATTAGCGGCGGCACACGGGCGACCACGAACGATCTGCGTCATAGTCACGTTACCGTGAGTGAAGCCGTGCACTCACGCTGCGGAAAGGCGGACATGGGCGACCACGAACAGCTCTAGCGTCATGTCACGTAACGTGAGTAGGCCGGACTCACGCTGCGGGGGCGTAAACCGGGCGACACGAACGATTGCGTTATGTCTCGGAGTGGAGTGACCGGCACTCACCCCGGTATAGCGGTCGGAAAACGGCGACCACGACGATCTGCGTTCGTGTCACGATACCGTGAGTGAGCGTGACTCACGCTGCGGAAAGGCGGAACACGGGCGACCACGAACGATCTGCGTTCGTGTCACGTACCGTGAGTGAGCGTCACTCACCCGGAGGCGATCGGTCGGAACACGGCGATCACGGCCGAGAGGGGGGTGGAACACGGATGAACACGAACGGTCTGCGTGAACGGCACGTGCCGGGAGGTGAACGTTACAGGCCACTCACCGTAATCGCAAAGGCGAAATCCTCCATGGGTGCGACATGGCAAGACGGAACTGCGTGTGCGTGCTACCTCGCCCACACCACCCAACACACAACACTGGCGCCGTTCCGCCCGGGGCGAGAACGCACGCCGCGCCTCTTAGTGAGGGATGTTGGCGGGCCGGCTGCCGTGCCTTGCTTCAACGTATGAGGCCGGCGTCGCTACTGGTACTGATATGCGACCCGGCTGTATTTCGATCAAGGTAGACTCCGATCGGCAATGCCAGAAACGAGCAATGACTGATGTAAACCGACTACAGCCTCTTTGGCTTCCGATTCTGCGAGCTGCCTGTCGGGGAATAGAAGCTCCGTCCGTTAAGTGGTCACAGTGATCTACAATGATCACAGCAGCCTCTTCAACGGCGGCTAGCTGTGCTTGTACTGCGGTCATTGCTGGCAGGCTGAGTTGGTCCCAGTGCTGACATGTCGGGGCCGTCCCATCGCGCGTCGCAGTCAGTGATGATATGCTCCCAGAGCTGTCAGGTCGGGGCCGTCCCATCGCGCGGCGCAGTCAGTGATGATATGCTCCGTCCCATCCGGCTCGCTGAGTACGTCGACACTGCTCGGTAACGAGTGGGTGTGGTGGGTCCCATGTCTGTCCGGCTCGTCCCGTCCCATCCCACACCGTCCAGTCACCCCTCCCCTGCCCCTGCCCTGCCCCGCCCTGTCCCGTCCAATCCCGCAATCCCGTCCGTCCGGCCGGCCGGCCGGCTGGCTGGCTGGCTGGCTGGCTGGCGGCAGATAGAGTCGTTTCCGCTGCACCCGGGCACCGTGTAGTTATAAGTCCACCCGGGACTGGGGATTGTGGCAGTCCATAATCCACCCGTGATCCTTCATTGGACCCTCATCAGGCAGACCGTTACTGTTCGCCGCAGTGTCTGCTACGACCGACAGAGTGCCTTTTATTAATTGACTCTTGAAGCTGGCAGGCGTCACGGCTCGGCACGAGCTCGTGTTCGGCTTTGCAGGCCCAGGAAGGTGCGGCCGCTCTGAATCCTCCAGGCGGCCACAGTGCCCATAACCTGCCGGACTGCAGGCTCAGCAATGGTGGGCTATGGCCGCCGGCTGGCCGAGATCCGGCCGAGATCCGGCCGACCCCGTCCTGTCCAGTCCGGCATGCAGAGGCCTCCTGCTGGACTGCTGATTGTCTACAGCACAGCACGGAACGACGCAGCACAGCACGGAACGACGCAGCACAGCTTAGCACAGCACAGCTGAGCGTAGCACACAGCACAGCACAGCGCAGTTCATGGACAGGCCGGTTTCAGACGACAGTCGGTGGTCCAGTAGAGAAATCATCACCGGCTTAAGACTCATTCGCTGGTAGGAATCCGCCGTGGGGCGGTGTAGGCGCAATCTATGTACTGCCTGTTGTGCCGACGAAGTTTATCGTTCGCTCCTTCCTGCTATACTGGTCCGCCCCGGCGCCCCGCACACAGCCTTGCATTGGACGCGTCCGAGGAGCGGGCGTCGCTCCGCTGCAGTGTGCGGTGCCGTCCCCGGCCTGCACGGTGAAGAGCGAGCGAGTCAGGAGAACCGGCCCCGCCGCCGCCGCCGCCGCCGCCGCCGCGCTGCATAGCAATGAGCGGGGCGGCCTGCTGCCGATCCGGGCCGGGCGGGTGCCGGTCTGCGGGCGGCCTCCTCACGCCGCCGCTGCCGGAGCCGGCCGCCGCCCGCACCCGGAACTACCGTCCATACCTCCTCCTCCCCCTCCCCTGCCCCAGACACGGCTGCAGCTCAGCCGCCGCCCGACGTCCAGTGATCGGCGGCCGAGAGATAGAGAGAGGCCACCGAGTTTCGCCGACATCTCAAAGACTGGGGCACAGCTACAGCCACTGTCACAGTGAGAGCCACCACATCACAGCCTCAGTGAGAGCCACATCAGTCACAGCTACAGCTACAGCTACAGCTACAGCTACAGCCACAGCCACAGCCACAGCCACAGCCACAGCCACAGCCACTGCCACAGACACGTTGAAAGCTACCACATCACAGCCACATACACAGACACAGACACAGCTACAGACACAGCCACAGCTACAGCTACAGCTACAGCTACAGCTACAGCTACAGCTACAGCTACAGCCACAGCCACAGCTACAGCTACAGCCACAGCCACAGCCACAGCCACAGCCACAGCCACAGCCACAACCACAGCCACAGCTACAGACACAGCCACAGCCACCGCCTCAGCCACAGTGAAAGCTACCACATCACAACCACAGACACAGTCACAGCCGCAGTGAAATCAGCAAATCGCAGCCACAGATCTACAGCCGGCCAGTTTCTGGGCCGCTGGCGTCTCTCCATGACGTCATCGGGTGAACCGGTGCGATTTACCGCGGCATTAAGAACGAGTTCCAGTTTAGCTGCATTGTTCGGCGCCGTTCCTTCCTGTGCGCTACGTGAGCCGTGAAGGCATGCACTTTGTACAAAGAACGTATTCCTGAAATGACTATAATGTGCCATGACGTGGTCTTTTCGATAACATCATGTTCACACTGTCGGGCTTGGTTTGCAGCGAGGCTGTATTGTCAGGGCCAGGTCCGGATTGCAGCCCGGATGAGGATTGGAAGTTGTGAGGTCGGATTGGACGGCATGGTTAGGGGCTAGGGGCATCCTGGGCCATGGCTCCGCCCTCCACGTTGGCCGGGCTGCTGGGGGCGTCCCTCTCCCGGTTGATAGTGCGTGTGGCACCGCTGACGTCATAAAACACACATCAGTGACGTCATGGGACTTCGTCCTGCTGCGTTCGACCCTTGGGTGCTAATGTGCTCACTGCTCAGTGTATTCGGACAGCAGGGGCTGCGACGCTCGGTGCTGAGTGTTGGATATTAGTTGATATGATCCGTTCCATTTGCCCCGGGCGGCGGCAGCGCACCAGCCAGAGTGCCGCAGCAAGCCTGCCCTGTTGCCCCCCCCAAGCCCTGTTGCCACCCCCCCTGTTGCCACCCCTCCCCCGTGTGGTAGTGTTGGTGTAATAGGCAGCGTCGGGCGCGTCACCACCGCGTGTGCTCCTATATTAGCGTGCCGTGCCGTGCCGTGCCGTGGCGGGGCGGGCGGGGCGGGGCGGCAGTGCGATGACACACCAGGGCGGGGACAAACTGCGGAGTACTGTGGGCGCCGACCGGGCTGGCTGGGCTGCCTGCAACGCAAGCGGCTGGCCTACCATCGCAGAGCGGCCCGCTGTGCAGTGGGTACTGTTGTGTATAGTGCCCTGGTACTGTGGGCGCCGACCGGGCCGTGGGGCGCCTGCACCAGCGGTGGCCGTTATTCGCAGGCGAGCCCGCTGGCAGTGGGTAGTTGTGTATAGTGCCCTGTACGTGGGCGCCGACCGGGCCGGCTGGGCTGCCTGCAACGCAAGCGGCTGGCCTATCATCGCAGAGCGGCCCGCTCGCGCCGTGCAGTGGGCGCGCTGCGTGTGTGTGCGTGTTCTGCCGTCACACAGCATTGCGTATCGTCGCATCACACAGCTGTCTCGGGAGTGCGCGGGGCCGCCTCGCCGACGCGGCGGAAGTGGTTGAGCAATCGCTGCCAGGCGCTGCGGATAGTTGGAGCGTGCGTGTCGCCGCACGCGTGCCGCCGCCCGCCGAGTGGTCTAGTTTACAGCTGCAAACACACCTGCACGCGGCAACTGCGCACTGCACTGGTGTAAGGTTAGAAGTGCACCGATGAAACGTCGGTGTGGTCGCAGGCGGGTGCACGGGGGCTCGGCATATGTAACACCACTCATTGTGTGTCGATTACTGTGTTTAGCGTTGTTGAACATTGTTTCGGCTTAGCCGACTAGTTATTGAGTCGAGCTCAAGAGGCTCAGAACACCATGCCTCCGATGTGAATCCAGGCCAGCGCCGTGCTTGCTTGCGATTCCCGTGTTTTGCTGCGGTCGCTCTGCTCGACCGATACTGATGTGTGCTTCTCTCTCGTTACAGTCCTGCAACTGTACCTGCCATTTATCACAAGATTCTACCAACACAAGTTCAAAACTCTGCGTGCCCCTGGCCAGGTAAGACCCCGCCCACGTCGCGCCCGGCCGAGGATCCGGTATCCGGTCCAGGATCCGGTCTCGGACCCAGCCGCGCCGCCGCCGCCAGCAGAACGCCTCGTCACGATCGAGCCAAAATCAGAGTCATACTTTCGGCGCGGCGCCGGTGGTTTTTGCGTCGGCGCCGCCGGCGGTGATTTCTTTGTCGGTGTTGGCCAGGCGGCGCAGCGCCGGCTGCGTCGGCCCGCGCCGCGCAAAAACGCCGCAAAAAGCTGCGCAGCGCGGCAAAAACGGCGTACCAACGCCGCGCCGCGTGCGCGTCGACCCGTGTCAGTGCAAATACGGCCCGGGTCGCCACTGTCTACCGGCAGTCTGGAGGCCATGGGGAGAGCCCAGTCATGGTCCCTGACCAAGACCATACCTCACTGTGTCCGGCAATGGCCGGGTGTAGTATGGCCCTAATATTGGGGGTACTGTTGCCAACTGTCTGCGACCGCGGTGAGGCAGGGCATTACGAGCTAAGACCTAACATCACGAAGACTTAAAGGATAACAACAGTAATGCTACATTTGATAAGCGGTGAAAGGTTTCGTGCCTGGCTCGTCGACTAGTGCAGCTGCCCTTCCTCGCAGTA
>VOPJ01005190.1:0-24424 GCA_014673585.1 Semibalanus balanoides | reverse complement strand
AATTCAGAGATAGCGCTACTGTCGGGTATTGCCACTTTCTGCGGGCGGAGCAGCCTACCTGTTTTTTATAGCCTTGGGGCAAGGGTTAATCCGCTGAAAACTGGTCTGTAAGCGGAACCTAGCCGCACATTTCATTCGATATATCAAAAAGTATTTGAGTTATCAAATATGTTCTGTGGCTCCACAAAGCCAGTACCCAAAGAAACATATATATCTAAGTTCCGTTGAACTCCGTTCAAAACTGTGCCCGCGTTTTAGCGTTGAATGCAAAATCCGTGGCATAACAATGTGAGACGAGCTGCATGATGCCTCACTTGACTGAGCATTAATTTGGCGACCCATTATAAGTCGATCAAATGCTGTAAAATCCTCATGTTTAATTGCCAGATATACTTGGGGCAGCTTACGTACATTAATACATATATTATGATCTAGTTGTAATTTACCTACTCTAGTAGAAAACTATGTCTGGTAGTAAAGTGCCATCTATTGGTCAGGAGATTCGTGTGTTTGACACACCATGATTACGGCTATGAAGGTGACACCCCCTCCATAGATAATATATATATGCCCCGGACTGCAATAACCTGAGCACGCTGCACGGACAATGTTGGATACGTCGTTGCTTGAAGACAAAAGCACATGGGCGTAACGACCACTGGGTACACTGGGTACCTACACTGTAGGTACACTGGGTACCTACACTGTAGGTACACTGTAGGTACCCAGTACAATTAAAATGCCCAAAATTGACTGCGTACTGTACCCAGTAAAAATTGAAGACTTCAACATGAATTTGTTTAGATTCAAATGTACAAAGAAGTCAAGAGGGAAATTGTTAACAGTCTAAGGTCTTAACATTTTTTTTGAAATTGTAATCCAGCACATTCTTTATCAGGGCTGCGGAGTCGATCAGTCTGCAGGTGACTCCGACTTCGACACCAACTCCGACTCCGGGATCGACTACGACCTTTGAGCCGCGCCCGGGTGGGCCTATAAAACAACTTCGCCCCAATTGGGGGTCAAAACGACCCCACTAACTCGAAAACGAAAAGAGCTAGAAATACTCGAAAAATGTGTTGAAATCTCACAACAAGACCATTCTGAGCCATTTCTGTATTTTTTTTATTGGAGGGGGGAGCTCAGGTCAATATTGAGGTCACCAGAGGTTATCAAATGACAGCATTTCCAATGTTAGAACTTTGCTCCAGAAAACCCGAGTATTCGGAAACCTTGATATGCTAGGAGCGAAAAAGGGGGGTGGAATCTCTGGAATATAATCGCCTTCGGTGCTCAGATTTTTACACACAGTCAATAGTTTACGCTCAGAGGTCACCAAAGCTCACTCAGGCGTTTTCGCTTCCACAAAGTTTTCGTGATAACTAACTGATAATGAAGATGGGAATAATGGTATCAACGTTATTCTATTTGTCTCCGACAAGACGCTTCGACCACAAATCACGATGGTCGGATTGGGGTCAAGTTTAAAATTATTGACCTCCGGTCAGGCTCATTAAGGACCCAGGTTAGGTCGTAGACGCCTAGGTTAGATCTAGACTTTATTGTCTCTATCTCTTTTTCAGGGATTTGAGTTATCTCGGCAAAAATGTGCTGGTGGACCTCATGACTCAGCTTGGTAGTTGGCAATGGCTAATGAGGCAAACAATTGCACATTCGGTCATCATGAATGAGCTAACATAATTTGGTCCTGAACGAATTAGCCTGATGTAATGCATTTCCTTGAGTAGGAACCGTTTATATATTTTCCCATTTACTTATAGTTTATCAGGAGGCCACTAAATTGATCTGACCTTAGATCACCGACACACAAATACCTAGATACCTATACATTTACAATGTATAGGCAACTTATTTGCTGATAAGATCTTTTGAGTTTTAAATATTTAGTTCAAAACCTGTAGCTTTGGCACGACCAGAACATTTTTGGAGGTAAGGTCACTTTCGACCTGACCAGAAACGACTAGCGGCTAAAAATGTATCGCAATGTGGGCAGAGGCGGATCCAGAGGGGGCAAGGGGCAATGCCCCTTAAACCACCCAAAATCGGTGCAAATTTGACACATATCCTGATATAATAGAAAATATAAGCATATTTTACAAAGGAAAGTTTGCTTTAAAACAGTTACTGATACAATCATACATAAGCTAACGAAATTCGATGAGTTCTCAGAATTGTGCGAGACTTTTGGGGATTCCCCCCCCCCTCCAAACTGACCCAAGCCAACCGTTCTGGATCCACCCATGAATGTGGGTATTTTGGTTCCTAAGGTTACGCCAAACTTTATCGCCGCTGCGCGCTGGTGTCTTCCCGGATAGTTCTAAAAACTTATGTTTGGTGGGCGTCAAAGAAACCCACCAAGGCGAAGGTTAATGACCTTGGTTCTGGCTTTGTCAGCAGATATTAAAAGTAATCACCGGCAAAAAAGTTACCGCTTAAAGGAAAAATGAGATTGTCGCTAATTAATGGAAAGGACGTTTATGAAAAATTTAGTTATTTGATCATTTCCTATTTTAAAGTTCTTGAAGCCTAAAAATTGAGGTTTTGTTACACTACCTCTACCATCATGGTTAATAATATCAAGCAATGATTAAGAGTTCAATACAGCTATTGAATGGGACAATGCCTTTATCACGTGTTCAAACTACACGACGCTTATAAACCGTTCTATTTTTACAAATTGATTTATCATGATAGTTGGTAAAATGATCGTCGCTACACTGAATTTGTATCCAACAACACATCCTGGGTCCTGTCTAGCTTATTGTAGTACTCTACACACCTCATTATTAAAAATAGGTATACAACAATTAACAACAGAATCAAAGCTAAGCAAATTAAGGGTCATTAACTTCAGTCATCGTCACCGAACGTCCACTAAAAATCCTAATAAACGCAAATGAAAAGTGACTTGCCCATATACTGCCCATAACTGACAATCGGAGTCGGAGTCGGTAAAATTTTACCGGCTCCGACTACGACTCCGACTCCGGTCAAAATAACCGACTCCGACCGACTCCGACTCCGACTCCGACTCCGACTCCGACTCCGACTCCGCAGCCCTGTTCGTTATCAATGCAAAGTGAATGCAACTACGCCCGGTTGTTACGTATTTTAAAGGTTTCCTTGAGTTGTATTTTGTATTTGAAAAGAAAGAAAAAATGACTCGTGCTATTGGGGATGCACAAGTCTTTTTTTATTCTTTTCAAATATAACAATACAAATCAAGGACACTTTTAAATTCAGTAACAACCGGGCGTAGTTGCATTCACTTTGCATTGATAAAGAATGTGCTGGATTACAATTTCATTTTTTATATAAATTTAGTCCGACAATTTTGTATGGATTGCTTTCCGAGGTTTGGACCCACGCTAAGCAGAGCTTGTTGCGCAGGTCCTGACCTCACCACCCGATTGCGCAATTCCTGTTGGCCGGCAGAATTTAGAGACGAAAGTTTACGTGCCCGTCTACGGACACGGTCCGCCCCGCTCACTGACGGCACCTGGCCTGAGTTACCCTGCCACCCGGCCGCAGGGCAATCCAGTCAGGAGCAAACTAGCGGCGCCGAAGCGACTCAACCCGGGCTGCCACTACCGATAGTTCAGAAGTTCATGCTCTCCCACTAGCTACAAGGGCGGCTTACGACTTTAGAGTTAGACTGTTAACAATTTTCAAGACATGCCTTGATCATAGATGCGGGCCACAATGGCTTTGCGGCTCACTATTCAATGCAGAGAGGACCCCAATACACGATATATTATAGATACATACTGATTCGATGATCTTATAGAGTGCAGCATGTAAAATACCATATCTTTTAAAAAAGCCTAGGGCAATATGGTGGATATTTGAGGCAACAGTATGTAGTTTTCCTTACGTTTCCGCTACGAAAACAGATCAAGAAGCAAGGACGCAGGAACCGTGGCGGCAGCTGCCCCAGTGAGCTGCCCCCACAACCTTTTTTAGCGGGGTCACCGCCTCCCAATTTTGGGGCGAATATTTTGCAATGCCTTGTCATCTGCACTCCGCAGCATGCCACTTAGCTTTAAAAATAACCATATCAAGATGTAAAATGCTTTTGAGGAAAACATTTCTGAATTTATCGAATCAGTAGTTTTTCAGTCGTTCTTGAGATCTTTCAGTAATTTTAATTACCAAAATTTGATCTGTTGATATTTTAATGAATCTGGTGGTGGTGGCGTCGCCATCGTGGTCACAGTTCGCGGTTCACGCTCAAGCCGGTCCAGAACCATTTGACAGCTTAGATTGATGACGTTACCAAAATCAGTGCTTAGCGCTTCGTAATCGCAATCAAAATTGGAATCGCGATTGCTATCGTTTTTGCAATCGCTATGCATGTATAGGAGCGGAGTGCCCTGACCCTTGAACTGGCGGAGTGCCTCGTCATTTGTTTTCCTGAGCCGCAGCGAAGCGAGTGGTGCGTGTTCTACGTGAATATGCCGGCGCAACTAACTGAGCCAGCAACCCAACGTTAGTTAGCAGGCTCCGCTTATTCCGCTATGCGGCATCAGGAAAAATATGAAGGTGATAGTATTCACCGAATCGGAGGTTTACTACAATAGCAAGCACCATAGTGAATAACTGCTGATTACGATCATTGGGCTTGTAATACATGCTTATCGTCCGTTTATTGCTAGACGCGAAAAATCACGTATAAGAACCAATGTGTGTTCATAAGCCCAAGAATAGTAGAAACGGAAAATGCAGTGTTATGCATAGTAATTAGTAATGCCGTGGAAAGTAGTCGATTTTTGTCTTTGAAAGGTCACAAGTCAGTCAGTTTTACTGGCATCCACCAGATATCACCTTAAAATATGGTGTCACATCGACAAAGTTTGTATCATACATGTTTCGTTTTTAAACATCTGAAAACATCTGAACTTTTTTTTTGTCCTAAAATAATAAGAAAAAAAGTCAGAAAACAGTTTAGTAGCCGAGTCTATTGCCAGTCAAATCAAGTCTCAATAAAGCAGTAAAGTGAACGCAGCGGTGTCGATTTTTCCAAAACGATTAGGGGGCCGAATAGAGGCGGAGCAAGGAGGCATACCTACATCAGCGCCATGGTTTCACCATAACGACTGAAAATAACACATTTACCTTTTTTAAAGAATATAAAATAATTAGTACAAAGTAGCATGTTTTCGATAACTTCTTGATGCAAAAATAATCATTGACATGGGTTTTGGCCATAGGCGTAGGAGCCGGGGGGCAGGGGGGTCAACTTCCCCCTCAACTTTTTAAGCGGGGGGCAACGCCCCCCCCCAACTTTTGGGTCTCAATACCTGGTCCAAAATTACGAGGCCACGACGCCCACGACCGCCTGAGGACGTGTCGGATCCGATCCCCCTCGGTTTTTCCTGAACTTCCGAATATAGGTGTCACTTTTCTACCCAATGTGGGTAGTTACTACCCACGTGGGTAGTAGTGGGTAGCACAAGCGATCATTTGGATGTAGTGGGTTGTTAGTGGGTAGCATAATTGTCATAAATTGAAACAAGGATTTGGATGCGAATTGAGATGCTTGAACAAATATGGGCACCTCAGTTAGTGAGCAGAGATCAACAACAAAACAGTTCAGCATTACAAATGAGCTATTAAATTTAAATGTCATAATGTTGTCAAATTTTATTTGTGAGAACCTACTTGCGGGTAGCTGGCAGCCTATATGGTCATGAGTGTAGTGGTGGGTAGTTGTAGGGGGTTTGCGGGTCGGGTCGCGTTGCAGATATCGACGTGAAACTTGATGTTACCTTCGCGTCATAGTTTGTCATGGTGCCTAAGCCCCAAGCCCAGCCCAGCCGAAGCCCATGAACAACAAGGACCAGACCCAGACCAGACCCGTTTCAAAATTCATTAATATTGAGGCCCATGCCCGGTCCGGCCCATCCATATTAAAGGGAAATAATCACTTTTAATTTTTGTTAGCACCAATTTCTTAGGGCTTTCCCGTTATGAAATGACAATGATTTAATTTAATTTAAATAATTAAATTAAATTATTCCTCATTAATTTGGTAAGTATTTACAATTTAGAAAAAGTACGTTTACTTCTTTCGAGACTCATGA
Organism: Semibalanus balanoides; assembly: GCA_014673585.1. NCBI lineage: Eukaryota > Metazoa > Arthropoda > Thecostraca > Balanomorpha > Balanidae > Semibalanus > Semibalanus balanoides. The sequence continues at coordinate 18,320 of VOPJ01005190.1, read as the reverse complement.
AGCAGTGTTTTTCCCATCACTATTTGAAGCCGCCATATCTGGCGCCGTGTCTCGAATTTGCTCGACGCTGGACAAAGTCCCTGCAAACAAATCGCCGACACTAAAATGGTCGTCACTGGTTGCCAAGTTGATTTCCGGATTGAATTGCCAATGTTTAATTGATTGTCGAGTTTTTTTGTGTGGAAAAACTATGTTTTGCCATGATGATTTAAACCAAAGTAGTGTACACAGCCAGATACAACTTTCATACCAAAGCTTGTAAGCTTGACAATTATTAAACAATTTAAACCAGGTACAACTGGCCGCCATAGCGGCCTAGTTTAAATTGCTAACTTTGGTTTCCTTGTTTATTCAATGGATATCAAATGTATAGGATCGCCAGTAATATTATCGAAACAAGCAGGATTAGAGCTATATTTTCGACTCCATTGCATAAAAAACAATACGGGAAAAGACCGCAGTTTGATGAGATTCAAAATTACTGCAAGCAGCTTGCAAGTACCGGTCATTGCAAGTGTGGAACGCTTATCAATTTGACTTTGAAGTTATATTTCAGTAGGAATACTTTTATGCAAAATGTGATGAAATTTACAATTACATTTTGTCTCGTCTATCGATTTCAATTTTCTCAAATCATACTCCATTTTGTTGGAAAAGGTAATTATTTCCCTAAAAACAGATAATTATTTTCACAAAAAATTTGCAAACCATTATTCCTAACATATTTACTTGCATTGCTATTAACGAAGAAATTATTAGGAATTAATATTACGCACCTGTGTATTGTTGTGGGCTTTTGGCTCATTCGAACGCTTACGGTCAACATTGTCATACTGGATCAGACTTTGGATCGACATGATTTTGGGATTTTAAAATCTTCACCACTGCTAATACTTACCATTATTTATTGTATCATATAATTGTCAGAATTCATTGTTTTTAGTTTCCCTATATCGTTTTATTAAACATTATTTACCTGGTTAACATAGGTATGTTTGTCAAGTAAAAATAATGGCTTGCATTCATGCTCAAAAGATGGTCATACCCATGCCCACGCCCACCCATACCATTAAAGTAAAAAATTGCATACCCAGCCCTGAAAATCGGAAGAAAATTGAGTGGGCACCCATGGTGCACCCGATCCATGAAAAACACTGCAGTTCGCGTTACTATTGTTCCAAATAAGCGTCCCCACTGGGTTTGGACCGGCACAGCCAGTAAAGGGAATATACCGCCTTGGAAAAAATATGTGGATTGATGCAGATGAGTGCCCAGATGATTGGCTCGCATCTCCATCATTTCTCATAAATTTTTTCCAAGTCGCTATACTCCCTTAAACTGCTGTGCCGGCCAACCCAGGGGGACGCTTATTTTGGAACCAATAGTACATCAATTTTACGTCATCTAGGAAACAAGTTAGCAATTGCGTCGAAAAAAATGAGATTTACCGATTTTAGTGGCGTCAGTACACGGCATTTTTGGTCGAAAATAGCTAAATGTTGGAAAAATTACAAAAAATCAAGTTTTGAAGCAAATTGCAAATAAAAGCGTTGAAACACGTGAAATGACAAGTTCTACGAAATGGCTGTCGCTGATTTTAAAAAATGCCCCAAAATTGTCATTTTTTAAACAAAACTGACTATAAAATCCAAAATTTGGGGAATTGTTGCCCCCCAACTTCAAATGAGTTCCTACGCCCCTGGTTTTGGCCTTCTGTAGAAGGACGCCTAAAATCAAAGCTTTTGGCCAGGCCTCCAACCGACCAAAGGTGACCCTATCTGCCACCGGAGCAGTGCAAGTGGCGCCCCGGTATGGCCGCATCTATAGCAACATGAGCAGGCACGTAGCCAGGATTCTGTTCAGGAGGGGGCCACGTCGGAAAAAAATCACAATTTGCTCCTAAAATCTCATTCTATCTAGTGTGAAATCACATTTTGCTCCTCAGCCATATGTTTTGCTGACCGGGGGGGGGGTCGGGTTTTCAGAGAATCTCATTCTATCTGTGATTCAATCTCATTCATTCTATCTCATTCAATTGCTGTGAATTTATTTCGCTCAGGGGGGGGGGGCATGGCCCCCGTGCCCCCCCCTTGGCTACGTCCCTGAACATGAGGCTTTGATATAGGCTGTGCCATCGGCACTAGGGAGACGCGACAGCCCATCAGTTTCCAATGAAATAGCTGTATGCAATAGAGTTAAAATTAATACAAGTAAAATAGAAAAGATGAAAAGCTCAGCACTTGCGAATTAAGTGTCTCATTTTTTATGTTGTTTTTTCATTTTTTGGTGGGGGGTATTTTTAGGACAGGACTAAGAAGTGTACAGTAAGTGTACCCAGTAGCATTGTAGTCAGTGAGTAAGTGTACCCAGTAACTTTAAGATCGTGGTTACGCCCCTGCAAAAGCATAAATGACGGTTACATTTTTAATGGAATATACATATACCGGGTGTTTCTGAAAATACTGACACATTTGGTGGACGTTTTAGGAGTGCATAATGTAAGTAATTCCACGTGTTCGACAAACGAGCTAAAAATAATAATTAATTGCAATTTGCACGGTAATCTAAGTACGGTACGCGTGTTTTTAAATGTAATGTTCAGATAAGTAAAAGCCATGTTAAATTAGGTTAGGGTTAGGTCAGGTTAGGTTTAGGGTTAGGTTAGGTGGGTTAGGTTAGGTTAGGTTTGGGCTTAGGTTAGGTTGGGTTAGGGTTTAGGTTTAGGTTAGGTTAGTTAGGTTTAAAAAAATGCCAGGATGCTGTTGCTTTTCAATGGATTTTACTTATCTGAACATTACATTTCAAAACACGCGTACGGTACCCGATGAAAAAAAGGAATCGTCACGTGACCGTCCTCAACGCACGTGCAGCTGTTCGCCGGGATCTTCCAGTGTGGTTGACTCCAAGGGATCGCAGTCAGCTTTTACCCCATTGCTTGAAAGGGAATATAGCACCTTTAACATTAGTTTTTAACTGAGATAGCCAGATTGTCGGGTGTACTGAGAAACTTCCAAATCTGAAATTTTTCCTTCCAAAACGACCTAGTTGCTGAGTTACAACCAAGGCTCTATAACAACGCAAAAACCGTTGGGCATATTTGGGCATATTTTAAAAGGACAGATTTCGTGACGTTTCGCATACGTCATAAGTAGTTACTCCACTGTGATTTCTACCGCACTTCGTTTTTGCTATTTGAACGGTGTATACGGCCTTGATTTGAACCGTCCGCTAGCCCTGTCCGCCACGGAAAGGTATCGACTTAAATAAAGCCTTGGACTTGTCAATTTCGAAATGGTTGTAAGTTTTCCTTGTCAGTTTTCATTGGATTTCCATTTGAAAATAATGCAGACACTGGTCTTCAAAAGGTCTCACATCAGCAATCTTTAACATCAATAGTTTCAATCAACTTCAGAAAGTCACTGGTCTACAATAACAAATCACCATCAGATTTGTGTTGAGAAGAAAATGTGTTGATGGGTGGGCTGGTCAGTGTTCAAGCGATGTATCACAAATATGTGGCATTTTGGAGTTGACTGACGAGAAGCTCGTTTCCCAGAAACATTATTGTCATAACTTGTGAAATTTTCTTGGATGTTTCCATTTGAGGAGAGTAAGGCAAACTTTAGCAACGCCCGAACTCTTGGGGGCCGTCCATTAATTACGGTTTTAACGCTCGAGGGGGTAGGGTGGGGAGTCAGCCGAAGCGTGGACGCAAATGTGAACATGGGGGAGGGGGAGTTGGTGCTACCGTAACGTTACGCTTTAGTAAAAACTCGGGACAACCGGCTATAGATTGAATTATCGTTTTGCATGGGAGCAAAAGCTGTGGTACGACATTTGCTGTATAAATGTATTATCAATTGCATTTGTTTCACTAGGGCGCAAAGTAAAAAGGTGTATCAAGGCACATGTGATCTAACGTCTCATCCGTGACAATAAATACGTGATTTTACATTCACATTTCAAAACAATAAAGCAACGAATGCACTGTGCACGCATTTTTGGGGAAAATTTTGAACGTAATTTTTCGAACGAATTGTCTATACTAATGTAGTGGTTTCCGAACGGTGGTTCATGACCCCATTTGGGGTTAACGGAGCCATTCTGCTGGCGTAACGAGGGCCTGTAAGTTGAACCATAAATGTTACACTAAGACAGCTTTTATGCAGCCCTCGGCTACAGGGGCGGATCCAGGGTGGGGGCAGCGGTGCTGGCAGCCCCCCCCCCCTCAATGGAAATTGGCGCCCCTGCGCCGAAGGCGCAGGGGCACTAATTTTGGCGCCGAGGCGCAATCTGGGCGCCGCTCAAGGCGCCCCCATTCCATGGAGAGCGCATTAGAACCTATGAGGGCACCTAAACACCAGGGGAGGGGGCGCCCCAAAATCCATTAGAGAAGCGCCAAACCATAGAGAGCCGCCCCAAAAATCCATATAGCGCTCCCAAACCCATGGAGGGCGCCCCCAACTCCATGAGGGCCGGCCCAAACCCATGAAGGCGCCCCAAACCCTGGAGGGCCGCCAACCCATGGAGGGCGCCCCGAACCCCTGGAGGGCGCCCCGAAAACCATGGGAGCGCCCCAAACCATGGAGAGCGCCCCCTTAACCATGGAGGGCGCCCCATATCGGAAAGTGCAACGATGCCAAAAGCATTCTGAACTTCAGAACTTCGGAGGGCGCCCCTCAAAACTTCGGAAGCGCGCCCTCGGAATGCTATTTAGTATGCATACACCAAATCTGAGGAGGGCGCCCAAATCTGAGGAGGGCGCCCCCCCCCCCCAAAAAAAAAATGGTGGTCGCCCTCAGATTCATGAAGGGCGCCCTAATCCCATGGACGGCACTCCCAGTTTTGGGGAGGGAGCCCCGATGCCCAAAAAGCACCCCATACTTGGAAGGGTGCCTCGAAACTCGGAAGTGCGCCCTTAAACAAGATGAGGTGCACCCCGAATCTAAACAGGGCGCCACAATGACAAAGGGTGCCTTCAAAGCCACGAGGGTGCTTACCAAATCAGAGCACTTACAAAAAAAGGTTTAGATGTGTTATAATGAGTTATTTTTGCGCGACATGCAATTCTTTCCATTACTCGTCGCACCTCATGACCAATGGCCATAGGCCACTCATTAATTCCAGGGGAAAACTGCCCCTTCCCGAGGAACGTTTGGGGGATTATGTAAGCATCCCCTTCGCTCTCTCCAAGTGGCTGTAAAAGCGAGAGTTGCCTTCACTCCTGATAGGGGGGGAGGAATCTGCCCCTCTACCCGATTCTAAATACTTGAACAATTAACAACTACATAATCCTACAATAGCGTTTTCACATGGATTATTTTGCACGAAATGTTTTAAAACATTTGAAATGTTTTAAATGTTTTGTTAGTGCGTGTTCACGATGGACCTAAATTTGCGAAAATGTTTTAAACCCTCGCCCTATCGGTCCCGTATAGCATTTTTTTTTGCAAATTGTCATCGTGAAAAAAACGGCTATAATTCCTTCCCACCTCAAACATTTTTAACATTTTAAAACGTTTAAATTTCGCGAAGAATAATCCAATCGTGAAAGCGGCTATTATATCGAGTGAACTTTAGTCCTTATTGCCTAATCAAGCTACATTCTACCACTCCTATGAAACGATATAAACAGGGCGGATTCAGGTGCGACGAGGAGCAAGGGGCCTGGCCCCTGCCGTACCCCAAAGCTCCTACCAACTATTATTTGCCCGCCTCCCTAAAAATACCGTCGGACAATTACGGTCGCCTTCTGCAATATTTAATCGCGCTTTGCGGCAGTCAAATCCAGTATCAACAGTCCAAACAAACGGGGAAAGTTTTTGCGCCGCTTCGCGGCTGACACCAAGTTTCGCAATTGCATATACAAATATCGAAATTGGGGAAAATTAATTGCTTTGGTGTTGGTAAGAGGCTCTCCTGGCGATAATTGCTGGTCCCAGGGACATATCTGAACATCAAGGTACCTGGAGATGTGTAACCAGGAAAAGTGGTTACCTGAGCTTGGCAACACTCACGGTCTGGTTTAAATCAAAATTTGATTTTTCACTGACCTAAATCAAATTCTCACGCCGCTTCGTTCGGGTCACATTAGTGACCACATCGTCAATACGAAAAATGTCATCGTTTTGGTTTGTCGTAACGCGGAAATTCATGCATAACATCTTTAAGTTATCCTTTCCCAATGCCCACCTAATCCTCTACTCCTACATCGTTAGATATTTCTGGGGTTTATACAAATATTGAAAAATGTGAAAAATCAATTGATTAGTTTGTTCTGATGGAGGCTCTCCCTGGTAAGTAATTGCTATCAGGACCAAACTGACATCATATCGAGATGTGAACTGCAGGAAAAAGGGGTTACCTCCACTCATGTTTGTTTTCAATATTCGAATGTTATTTTCCCACGACCTAAATCAAATTTTCACGACCACTTGCGGCATCCCTCAGTTAACCATCGTCAATAGCGAACCCATTCGTCATCGTTTTCGGTTCGTCGTGAACGCTGATCGAATGGAATAACATTTACGTTTATGATTATATTTTTTACCATACCACTTTCTTCTACAGTCGGCTATATATTTATGGGGTTGATACAAAATCGAGAAATTGCCACAAATTAATTGCATTAGGTGTCTGGTAGAGGCTCTCCCTGGCGGTAATTGCTGGCCCCAGTGACCAATAGCTGACATCATTCCGAGATGTGCAACCAGGAAAAGGAGACTTGGCTCCACTCTCGGTCTGGTTTCAAAATTAAAGTTGATTTTCCACGACCTAAAATCAAATTGTCACACCACTTCGCGGCGTCACATCAGTGGCCATCGTCATAACGAGCCCATCGTCATCGTTTTCGGTTCGTCATAATGCTGATTCGATAAATAACATTTAATTTTATCCCTTCGCACTAGATATACACCGTTATAACTACTGTTATATTCCTTTTACAATGCCACCTTATCCTCTACACCCGCTATTAACGTTTCTGGGTTATCAGGCACACCGTAAAATTTTGCGCCTCTTTGCGGTAAACAACATATACATACAAGTATACAGGAAGATCCAACATTTTGAAATCGCTGAAGGTGTTTTCAATAACGCCACGCAGAAAGTTGGAGTGCATCTTTTTTCCTGATTTAACCGACTCCCCATTTCCAATTATCGGCGACGCCCCTGTGTACAGTTGAAGATGGCTGATCACTGATGACGCGCTCCCTGTCCCCTTCCGGTCAACATCATCATACTCTGACGGCCCTGTTTTCCCCCTTGCTCCAGACATTTGTGGAAATAATTCACTGATTTGATCCTTTCCCCAAACCAACAATCCTCCTGTACCTATGATATAGTACTTTGGGAAAATGACGTTTTATTGGGTCATGGCTGCGATTATGGCGTTAAACGGTCAATGTTTTTAACAAATGATACAACATCGAGTTTTAATGCAAATGGCAAATTTAAAAAGTACAAAGAAAGTAAATGGAAATTCAAACGTCGAATCTAAGATTGCCGTAATTTTTAACCCACTAAAAACTCAACAAAATATGTTTTCGATAAAAAATACATGGCGCCCCCCTTAGGCGCAAAAAGAGGCGCCCCCTGGGCCTGCAGCCCCCCTCAATAAAAATCCTGGATCCGCCACTGCTCGGCTAACAATATAACTTGTCGGTGCGCCTTGTCGGCAACGAAGCCCAGAATTGAGACATTTTTGAAGGAAAGAGAATAAATACATGTGTCCTCTCAGTCTGTGTTTTTATTGGAGTTGCGACGCTGCAATTGAAGTGCGTAAACAGGTGCAACCAACACATTGGGAAACGTTTGTTTTATTACAAATATGTATAAATTTTGAAGAGTGGGGTAATGACCTCCTCTGACTGCTCGAAAGTGGTTATTTTGTCGGTAGGGCTGGGAACCACTGTATTAATGCATCAGCAGGTGCGCTGTAACTCAAGATTTCGAATGAAAAAACACATTTATATCCAAATATTAATGTGTGGTTCCTTCTTTGCATGACAGTCATGTTTGTCTTTGGAGTCTGGACAGATTGGGTACAATTTAAGATAGTACTGACTTCTGACGAATCAGAGCTCACCAAACCGAAATTATATTGATATGCAAGGGTTAGGGGTGTACTATAAAATGGACTTTTTCGAAAATGGAAAAAAAGACTGTCAGAACCTGTTCCATGGACCTTAAAAGAGACGTGGTGCGATCGATTTTTGGTTTCTTTCCAAAAAAAAACCCTACCTCGAAAAACAGAAAAACCCTGTAAAAATGCATTAATAGAATGGCAGGATGCCCAAAAGTGAGAGTTTCGTCTGGTAATTTTTTCTCATTACTTCCGATACACTTCAGTGCAATCAATCAATTTTGGTAGATCCAGTAGAAAAATTCATTGGCGCAAAATTGACACCCCACGAAAAAATCCAGGTCAGGTCAGGTACGGAGTTAGGAAACGTCACAAGTAAAAGTGGGCGCAACGTTTTTTTTAGCTGATGGATTGCTCTCATTTGTATTACTCATTAAATATCATCACTTGGGCGTTAGAAATCGCTCCAATGAGGTTATCAGTGGTGGATCAAGAGGGGGAGACATGCCCCCACCCCCTTTGAGCCTCGAAGGGGCCCAATAGCCCAAGGGGGCCCATAGTCGATCGAGGTCACTCTGAACGAATTTCACCCCGTTTTCAAACAAATCGCAAGTGCATTTGTCCACTCTGTCCTTCAAAGGACCTATTCTGGCCTGCAGAGAGCCTACTCTGGTCTCCGTAGCGCCACGTCGGCCTCCAGAGGGCCCACTCTGATCACCAGAAGGCCCATTCTGACTTGAAGAGGGCCCCATATTAGAGAATTAAAGAGGCCAATAAGAAGAGGTATTTTGACCAAATAGGAACTCCCACTTCTACCGGCATTATATTTGTCTTACATTGTCCAACACGCGAGCCCCCAAATAGAGAGGCCCTGAGAGGGCCCACCAAGGCCTTTGGGGCCCATAAAAGCGTAATGCTCCCATAATAAGACCGAATCCTGGGTTACCACTGAAGGCCATAATATAACTGCTGTGAGCCAAAAACAACATGGCTCAGGAAATCAGACTTAACCCTCATAAGGTCAGAACTGGCCCACTGGATGCCAAAATGGGCCCTTTGAAAGGCCACTCTGGGCCCTTTGAAAGGCAATGGCATCCTGCCATTGCTATTAACGCATTTTTACAGGGTTTTGTTTTTTTCGAGGTGGTAGTTTTTTTTGGAAAGGAGAACCAAAATCGATGCACCACGTCTCATTTTAAGGTCCATGGAACAGGTTCTGACAGTCTTTTTTTCCATTTTCGAAAAAGTCTATTTTATAGTACACCCCTACAAGGGTATAATTCCTAGAACGGAACCCAGAATGCATGTTCGATGTAAAATTGTAAGACATTTCAAGATATTCTTTGTGTAAGCCACAGCCGTTTCGTGTACTGTTGGCCTACACGGTCAACACCGAAAAAAACTCGGGCTTCAAAGGATTTGATTTAATATGTACAATTATATCTCATGGCTACCTACGACGTGTTATTGACCGTCAAAATGCAGCTTTTAAAATTTACAGGTGGAAACCAAGTGACGGAAACCAAGGTTTATGTTTTCCTAATAAACCCGCATCTACCATCGGATGACAATATAAATCATATTCGATGCTTCCGATACTTGCATGACAGCTTCTTTTGGATCAACTGCGCTGTTTGTATGTCCGGGAACACCGAAGTCCGGCGCCCTCACAGTCACAGTCAGGTCCATACGGGAGAGTCGTGTTGAAATGAACCAGCTCCGAGTTAACACTGAACATCATGTAAGATCAAACTTGTACGCTGGCTAGACATTTACCCTCAAACAAATGGTTACTACGTGGCGTTAATATATGGCATATCGATTATCGACCAAGCCATAACACCATACATTTCAGCTTTTGATAAAACTACGTGTAAGAGGTCATACATCTGGGTGTATATCTGGGCTGTATATTCAGGCTGTTAAATTGTCATCCCCGTTCGTCGAATGATTTTTGTGTTTCAACTTCAGGCAACTCTGTAATGTTATGCAAAACTATAAGTTGCATAGAGCAAACATCTTCCATCTAAATCATGCGAGTCATATACATATATAGGTATTTTATCATAATTTTCGGAAGCCATATGTAAAAATGATGTATTTATTTTTATATTATACAATTTTTAAATTTTAACATGTGATATCAGGTCAGATGACATGATTTTATTATGTAGTCATTTAAAAAAAAAAAAATCCATGCCAGAGTCTTCTTTGATACATACTATTTATAGCCTTTATATATATATATATATATTTATATATATATAATATATATATATATATATATATATTATAATATATTATTATATATATATATAAATATATATAGCCTTCAATGATAGCCAATTGGAGAAAGGAGACAAAAAATAATATTTATATTACAATTTTCAACAAATACATTCAATTGTGGTCAATAACGATTGTGATACTATAAAGGTTATCATTAAAATAATGTATATGGAGATATCGCCCGCTGAAAATTTGATCTTTGTGCGACATCTAAAATATGCCTAAGGCTATAATTCGATAACCATTCAACGGACGAAGCTGACAATTTCACAGCATGAATCTACGGCACAAATAGGCCTTGACACGTAGTTTTTCCGTAATATGAGAACGAAGTAGGGTACAATTGATTGCTCGACCTGACGGGATTGCACAGGATGACTGACCTCAGGTCACGTGACCTCGAGATCACAGAGCGACTACAGTGCTCATGTTAGATCTATGTCATTAGAAGCAGGTCAACGACATGATTATCCGCCGCCCGTCCGCCCCCGTAGCTCAGTGGGAGAGCGCTGGTCTTCTGACCTATCTCAGTAGTGGCAGCCTGGGTTCGGAGCGCTTCGGCGCCTGCTATTTTGCTCCTGGACTTGGGACTGGGCCTGGCGGGCCGGTGCCAGGTCCTTAAGGCACGTTCGAGTAAGGCCAGGTGACTCAGCGAGGCGGGGGCTCGGCTGGTGCCGTGTTCAGGTATGTCGGCCAACGTAAACTTTCGCTCTAAATTCCTGCCGGCCAACATGAATTGCGCCGATCGGGTGTGAGGTCAGGTTACCAAGCGTCAAACAGGCTCGCTTAGCGCGTGGTCCTGACCTCGGAAAGCCATCCATACAGAACATTCGGACTAAATTTATTAAAAAAAAAAAAAAATCGTGGAATTGGGTTATCTAGCACAAGTACGTGCAAAGCATAGTTCGTCATCGGCCCACCGACCCAGCCGAGGCCCATGAATACCAAGCTCAGGCCCAGACCAGCCCGTCAAATTAACAATATTTAGGCCCATGTTCGGGCCGGCCCATTCACATAAGGCATATACTTATTCATTTAACAAAATTTGCGATAATTATCCTAGCATATTTACTTATATACTACACCTTTTTGCACTCGCATTTGACCATCCAGCATAACTGTTTGAACGGCGATTTCAACAATCATCATTCGAACAAAACAGAATACGGCTGCTGCGCGGAAATTAACGGATGGAGCAAAGCTATTTGAACACGGAGATTACACATTCCTGCAAAAACGTGAATTGATTTTCAACATCATATTCGACGATGGTCGAAACATTTTCGTACTTCCGCTACTTGCTTTTGTGCGTTGAGGCAATAATGACGTCAACATAACTAATCGTCCGGTCTGCATCATATTCGGCATTCGTTTTTTTTTTCTTTATATACTTTGGCATTGTTCAAAATCAATGTTTATGTACAAATGTTTCTTGGGATTATGAAAATGTATTGCCCACGACAAATGCCAAGCGAATGCTAAGATTTAGGTAAGATATAAAGACAGTAGCTTCATGATTGCATGCGGTTTCGTTCAGTCACAATCGCACCGGTGTCAATTTGTCATACACCTGGGGGGTTGGGGAAACGAGCCCACAATTAATTTCAAAATTTTAAACATTAGGCTATGGCGTTGCATGGTAAGAATGGGAATTATAATTTATAAAGCTAGATTTTGGGCCCCTCAAATCATTTTCAGAAATTGACCCCTGGAGTACGTCGCAAATGTTTATGCATCAACTGATGAAACACAATGGTAGCTTCAACAACATGTACTGTGTGTATTTTACCAAGACAGAGTGATACCCCCTCCATTTCCCTACCCACACAGCCAGTGTATCTCTGAAGCATTTTCTACCTCTCCATGATCGGGCTCCTCCCGACACACCGCACGCAGAAAGCCATCAGCGTGTCGAAAATGACGATGCGCTGTGACGATCCTCGCTGGAGACACGTTGGTATCGCGGTCGTGGCATCCCTCACGCGAAAAGCTGACGTCAGAATGAGAACGAAATGTCCTTCGCCCTTTTGGGGTCAACTCGTGAGCGGGAAACAATGGGTGGAATAAGGGAGGTCAGCCAAGTGGTCTACGTTATATTGTTTATATATATATATATATAATATATATATATATATATATATATATTCTTGTAACAAGTTTGATTAATATGACCGTAGAATTCGCTTTTTCACGCTCTTTTGAAAGTTTTCTATTTTACGTACCAGCGCTTTCTCTTCGGTTGGTTAGGTTAAAGATAAGATCTCAAGGCACATTTTCGTATATTTGTCGAATGTTTCCAATAGACTAAGCTATCCATTTTTCAAGACATTTTTAGCTTGAATGCTCGATGGTAAGTAACAAAGTTGCTACTTGCTAAAATACTTAAACATAGCACGAGCTCAAACATAGCACGAGCACAACACCACGCACTCACAAAGCAGCATCTCCATCCAGATCACAACAATAATCCAATCATGTCATGACCAACGAAGTTAGCAGTTTTGGAACTTCTACACATTCACGAACAGAAACCACACTCAACAACAGACACAACATACGTTCAATGTCTTTCACTTTGGGGGTAGAAACATCGGAAAGCTGGGTGGGCTGCTGGCGCTGCAGCTTATACAGGGCGCTTGATGTTAGTTGTCCGTACGCGCTTATTGCTTACGTGCATGTGTATATGTAAATGTGCGTTCCTAACGTGAGATGTTATAGAAATTTAGCTCGTGCTATGTTTAAGTATTTTTAAGAGTAGCAAACTTTGGGTTAGCTTACCTCGAGCAATTCAGCCTTAAAAATGTCTTGAAAATGGATAGCTTAGTCTATTTTGAAACATGTGACAAATATAAGTATGTCCTTGGGAGATCTATCTTTACCTAACCAACGAAGAGAAGCGCTGGTACGTAAAATAGAAAAACTTCAAAAGAAGCGTGAAAAAGCGATAATGTCTTATCGTCATATTTAATCAAACTTGTTTACAAGAAGATATCTTGCCGAAATATACAATATATATATATATATATATATTATATTATATATATCATATAATATATATATATATATATTATATATATATTATAATATAATCATTTTTAGAGACATCGTTGTACGCGTAATTGCATATGAATTGCCATGAATAGCGAATAGTTTATGCTGTCTCTGCAACTGGTAGGCTGAAATGAATATCAGCCCCTTCTTTATTCTTCTCCCCTCACCGCGGCGCCCATGATTGTGTTATTTATGTAGTGACATTAATGGTTTATGTGTAAATGCTGAAACCTGCAAACGAGCATGCAAATACAAAAACAAAAATTTTGAGCTATTATTTTTTGACAAAAGCATTAATGTAATAAATTGATTATCTTATTTGTAAAGACAATTAGCATCGATCGGGTGATTGGAACGCCTCTGTTGCTCGCGCCCAAAGTTTTAAACTTCATCTGTGCGCTTTTGATGGTGCAATGTGGTTAGCGATTGTTTTGATCATTGCCCGAGAGTGTTTTCTGAATGAACAAAAATACATGGGAGTTTTGGGTTTGAAATATCAGATTTGTTGTTTCTAATGACGAACGTTTTTAACGAGAAGCAATTCATTTTACCCAATGCGATTGTTTTGATAGATTAATTGAAAGTTTTGCTCAATGACGAGTTGTAATGGAATGCCGATGAAACGTTTTGTCGAATAGTGAATCTGTATGGTGAAACGGCAAGAAGTGGTGCCCTCTCTATGCAGAGTGTTTAACATAGTTTTGCCCATTGGTCAAATGCGACTGCAAAAAGGTGTATTAATGAGAAATAATAACACTCAGTGTGTGTTGCTGTGGAAGTAAACTGCTGGTTAACACACTTTTAAGCTCTGACCTAGCTTACTCGACGCGCACATTACATAAACCTTCTTAGCCTGCAGGTCTGCCCAGAGCCCAGTGATTTCCTTTAAGTTTAGGCCCAGCCCAGTCCCAGCCCAATCCCAGCCCAGTCCCAGCCCAGGTCCAGCCCAGGTCCAGCCCAGGTCCAGCCCAGGTCCAGCCCAGGTCCAGCCCACCCCATGATGCACTCTGGTGCAAAGTTATTTCCAAATACGTGCGGGTGACCATCATTTTTCCAAATACAAAACTGAAATACAATATTTAGATCCAAAATATGTGTCAAATCTTGTACAAATCGACAGGACAGTTTATGTATCGAAGTCTATTCTAGACTGGACTAAAATCCGAAATTGTAATGCCAATATCATTTAAACAATCAAGTGGTTTTACAAGAAAACACGTGTTGAAATTCCAAAATTGTCGAATTTTCGAGACAAAAAAATATGATATCATTAATACATGATTCATGGAGATTCTGATGATAGAGTAGAGGCATAGGCTTGCATGACTCCCATGATTAAGGCTGTAGATATTATATTGCCCCTGCAAATTATCGTTTTGTACGACATTGCAGTGTTGCCCGAACCTTTAACTGGAAAACTGTTCGAAGGACGAGGCTGAAAGTTTACCCAGCGCGAATATACGGACCATATAAGTCCTAAGACCCTAAGACCCTTATAAGTCCTAAGTCCTAAGTCCTTTCGTCGAAATATGAGATAAAGTATGCTATTTTGAGAATGTTTTGGTCGATCTGTCTTAGAATGTCCCAACTAGCAAGGCCTCGCTTCCACTCAGCGGAGACTTTATGCCTTTTCTTCTAGCGTTTTAGAATGCTAGTTTTCGACATCGAAGGCATTTTGGCCTATACTCAACCTGTTTGGTTAAATAAGGGATAAGGGGGGTAAGAGTTAGCGTAACGTAATTAAGGGAGGGGGTTTACCTCAGCGTGACACTTTGTGACATAGGGGAGGGAGGGGGTCGAAAAACGCAAAAAAAATGCGTTACGTAATTAATGGACGGCCCCTTGGGAGTGTTAGCAGTTACCACCCATGTGAATTTGGGAGGTGCGTTGCCTGAAGTATTTTTCGGTAATACTTCAGCAACGCACCTCCCAAATTCACCAAATCACACAATAGGCTAATTCACTCTAGTGTGGATATAGTTTTAAGTAATAATCTTTGTCAATTGTGAGTCGATTTCCATTAAATATTACCAAAAGATGATTGGGATCGACCATAGTGCAAACATTAACACATTTTAAATCGCGTCCAATATTATTGACGAGTCGAGAACCAGCGAACGCAGTTGTTTATGTTTTTACATGTCTGATACACGAAGCATCTCTTGCCGTTCGCTGCCTCCTTGTGACGTCACAACTGGTTTTAGTGACGCAAGATTGTTGTGACGTCACAATGGCAAGTATATTACATATTTCCAAAATCACACCACAATTGTGACTTTTATATATCGCAAAAGATGAATGCCCGAACGTGATCAGGGCACTCTTCTCCATCATTCTTCATACTTTTCCCAAAGTGCTATATTCCCTTTAAAAATCATATTTGACTTCAGGTAACTCTAGTGAAGAAAAAAATCCATAAGGATTGTCCTACACATTTCTTAAGGACTGCCCTTGTACGAAATTGATACATAATCCTTGAGGATTTTCCTTAAGGATTGTCCTTAAGGAATATCCTTAAGGATTATTGTTAAGATTTACCCTTAAGGATTATCCTTAAGGATTAACCTTAAGGATTACCCTTAAGGATTATTTACAAATCCTTAAGGATAAGTAGACAAATCCTTAAGGAATTGGCAACAGAAATCCTTAGGATTATGGCAAAGAATCCTTAACGAATTATTTTGAAAAATCCTATAGGGATACGTAATAAGCAATCGTAAGGATAGATATACAAAATCCTATAGGATTAGTATACAATCCTTAGGGTTAGGATACAAATCCTTAAGGACTTTCTGTGAATCCCTTAAGAGACTATTCCTTGTTGAACCCTAAGGATCTTTTCCTTATATTCACTTATGTCAGGATTGTTGCCATCCTAGGATTATTGAATTCTACAAAATAGACATAGTTTAAGGCACTCTTCCAATCCATTTTCTTGCAAACATGTCATTATTAGCGGACGATGTTACCCATCGTCCGGCTAAGGCATCATGTTGTTGACGTTCTGAGCGTTTATGGAAGCATTGTGGTAATGTCGATCTAAAGACCAGGTCATTGCCCCGTGCCACAAAAATATGACTCTAACACGAGAAACTATTCTATTCACCACAATTGTTTCAAAACAAAGATTTTGTGTATAAACAGAAACGGCCTCCGAAAAAGCGATGTTCTGTATGCGTGAGAATAATGTTTAGACAGGAGTATCAGTCTAATATAAATCCCAGCTGATAGTCGCATCATCCGCAGGCGGCTTCGATTCTTACTTGTCATGCGCTGACTGGGCCCTAGCTGCGGATTTTCCAGTTTGGGCCTCGGACTTCAATTCGCGCATATTTTCACGTCAATGACGCTTATGATATACTAATGATTATACAGAAGAGACACCGATTCAGCACTGATTACACACCTGTGTATACTACATGTTATAGTGTGCAAACCTATGTGCACAATAACACAACACCTCAGCACCTGATATTCATATCTCACATATCGATTCCAATTCGACATATCTTACACGACACTGCACAATGACTATCTACAATCGTTCTCTCAGCAGCAACTTCTATTCGTTCACAGCCCCGGAGGCTGTCACTACAGGACACCCTTCTGTGGCATTTCACCACAGCCCCGGTGGCTGTCACCACAGGCCCTGCCTCCTCCTTCCCTGACTTCGCAGCATCGAGTCGGGTTTCAGCATTAGATGCTGTAGCCTGACGCACCCAGCCACCCAGCCCCGTACCGCACAGCTTGCTGCGGCAGGGTCAGATCCACGCGGCAGCTCAACTCCAGAGCCATTTCGCTGCTGCGATGACTCGGCTACCCGATCGTCGTTACACTACGGCGTACACACTCACATCTTCACTTCCTCTCTATGCTCGGCATCAATGCCCAAATCACACTTCTGTAATAAACGTATCTAGTACAGGCCAGAGTTGCGAGTCGTTCAACCTACAACTAATTATACTAGTTCACGTCCGTCTAAAACCTTACTCGTTTGGCGACGCACCGCTCAACGACTTCCGCCGTCTCTCCCACACCAGCGGGCCGTCTACGCTCCCTTGACCTGAGCCCCAAACTAGCGCTCCGAGAGTGCAGGCGAACAATAAGGTCGTCGGCAGGGCCGAGCGTGGCCCCTTCCGCCCACAGAGCGGGAGCGCGACTCGGGCGCACCCCGCAGAAGCCGGCTGTGGGGGGCTGCCGGGCCTCTGTCCCGTCCCAACAGGCCACGTCCGCCACAGGTAGCGGCCATGGCCGGCACAGAGATGGTCACCGGACACACCTGTGCCGGCTGATGGCGACTGCGTAAATAATCACGTTACATGTCTTGTGAAAAATGTGATACAACTGTGTGCTTCATATTTGTGGATGCTACAATACAAGTCATAATTACAGCATGCATATTGCATATTGCGTATCACGTAAAATTATTACTACGGAATACGGATTATTTGAAATCATGAAGTATTGCATATAAATTAACCACAGGCCCATAAGGATCAAAACTCTCGGTTCCTTACAATCCAAAATTTATTAAAAAACAAAAACAAAAAAAATCCTTAAGGAATCTGAAATTCAAATCCTTACGCTCGGACAAAACAATATATGAAGGATTATTACGACGGACAATAATGTTTAGGGTAAATAGTCCTTAAGGTCTGTCCGCAAAATCCTTAAGGGTTCTTAAGGATTATTGCTTAGGACAAATAGTCCTTAAGAACTGTCTGCTAAATCATTATGGGTCCTTAAGGATTACTGTTTAGGGTAAATAGTCCTTCAGGACTGTCCGCAAAATCCTTAAGGGTCATTAAGAATTATTGTTTAGGACAAATAGTCCTTAAAGGGAATATAGCACCTTGGGAAAAGTATGTAGAATGATGGAGAAGAATGCCCTGATTAC
>VOPJ01005186.1:0-11137 GCA_014673585.1 Semibalanus balanoides | reverse complement strand
CAGAGGCATTACAGACGCCAGTGCGATGACTCGAGGGCTGCTCTGGTATGACGGCGACACGGCTACCTCACGAGTCCAGAACAGCGACGTGGCTTTCTGAATTCAGAAGCCAAGGATTAATTGAGGGTGAAAACGGTCCAGCGAACACGAGGCCATTACTCAAACCACGCAGTTATTATGTTATTATATAGTTCACGTCGTTCATAAATGTTTCAACACAACAAACCTGACAGCTACACCCTAAGTTGAGGCTTTTTTAATGTTTTTTTCTTCTTCTTCTGGGAATCCACCAAACAAGCTCGTATTTCTGCAATTTACTGCAGCTCCTCCCCCTGCCCCGTCCCCTGGTGCCGCCTCTGCCGCTGTAGCCCCGCCGTCTGTCACTCCGTCGGTTCCAGGGAGGTGTAGAGGTGTAGGATGTCACTGCAGCCTCAGTGACGTCACGGCCCTCAGCCCCGTCCCACCACCGATCTGCAGCCCCGGCATGCAGCCCTGGGCTGTCACTGAGCTAGCACCGAGCTGGTACCGAGCTACCACCGAGCTGCCACCTAGCTGGCACCGAGCTGGCACCGATCTGCCACCGAGCTGCCACCGATCTGCCACCGAGCTGCCACCGAGCTGGTACCGAGCTGCCACCGATCTGCCACCGAGCTGCCACTGAGGCTTATACCGATCTGCCACCGATCTGCCACCGAGCTAGCACTGAGCTGCCACCGAGCTACCACCGAGCTATCATCGTCATCGAGCTGGCACCACCGCGATGTACCCAGCGACCGACAATCGGGCGATACCTGCACCTCGCGGCCGACACCTGACCGTCCCTCTCTGACAGAGGTGGAGGGGCAATCTGGCAGAGAGGGAGGGGCAGCAGCTGATCCTACGGCGGCTGAGGTGAGAAGGTAGCACCTGAAAACCCTCCCTGGTTAAGGGGCAGCACGTGACTCTGCGGCTGAGGGGAGGGGCAGCACCTGACCCCCCTCCCCCCGCTGACAGGAGCAACACTCTGGCCTGAGAGCTATGCCAACGATCTGACGGTGAGCCGTCACTGCATGTAAATGGCTCTCCGAATGGCGTGGTTTGTTTTCAATGAAACAGATCCTCAAGAGTGTAAATTCCAACAGTAAGTGTTGCTACTAGTCGCGAGTAGTCGCATTGGAATACAGAAGTAAGATAAAGCAGGTATTTGGGCGTGTCATCGGCGGGATTCGGGAATCATTTAATGAGGATTAACTACACAAAGATGATGGCAAATAAATAGATGGTCTTCAAACAAAGTGATGCGCTAGGCTATAACACCATTCATTCATACGTACCGTACACATAACACAGGGGCGGTCGTTAGTTTGAGGACGTAGCGCCCCCGCTCCAAGTGACGACTCCGCTGCAGCTACTCGCGTTTCAATGATGTATGGCGGCCCTAAATAGCACTAATTCGCTGCCGTTTTAGTCACGGTGACAGCTGGCTCCATGGGGGGGGGGGAGTGAGGGGGATTCAGTTTCAGCCTCTTCTGTATAGCCGCTGAGTGAGTGGGCTAGCGCTGAGCATTTTTACTCTATGCCGAGGCATTTATAGCCGTGGGCAGGATACGTGCAGTTCTCGCTGTGTCACTGCGGTATTCATCAGCGTAACAATAGTCAGTATATTGACACCGGCGCCAATCACTATAATAATAACTTTTTGACTGTTCCAAATATACCTACTAGTCGAACAAAAACAAAAAAGGATAATAATGAGACATAGACAAAACAAAACAACAACATGCAATTGGTACGTGGCTCTGAAAGACTTGCCAGAGAGAATAACATTATACCAAATAGACAATTTTACATTCATTCTTAATCCTTCTTATATATCACATAGCCAATCGAAGTGTCTCGAAGCAAATTCCACTCCATTTTCAAACAACGCGCAAGTACATTTTTCCACTTTGACCTCCAGAGGGCCCTGTATGGCTTGAAGAGGGTCAATTCTGATTAGTAGAAGCCCTTTTTCGCATGTGAAAAGCATATTTAGAACTGAAAAGGTCTATTCCGGCCCACATCTGTCTTTTAAGTCCAAGAGACCCACCAAGGCATTAGAGGGCCCACTAAGACTGTGTAGGGCCCAGTGCCCACGGAAGGCCCGGCGGCCCACTTCGCTACGTGGCCCCCTCCTTGACCGAATCCTGGATCCGCCACTGTCTGGTATCGCCACTCAGTAGTACCAAAACACCCCGTTCATCACGTGCACCAGCTGGGTTTCCGCTCGGCTGTGCCTGCCGTCGTCAGTTGCCCGGGGCCGACCCGCGTACCAGATCCGGTATGATAACACACGCACACGCACACCCGGCGCGTCACGCCCCGCGCGTCACGGCCTGCGTGTCACCCTCGTGTGTCACGCTGACCGGACGGCTGCGGTATAACCAGGTCACGTGCCAGTCTCTGTGCAGCTGCTGTATTGAGACCTCAACACTGTCCCCCCCAGAGTCCACAGTCGGCCAGAATACAGCGGCACAAATCACGTCGGCTGATACGGCATCAACATACAGCGCTGTCCACAGCGGGCTGGACAGGGCCGGAGACAAAACACGCCAGACAAAACACGACAAACATAACACGGCAGACAAAACACGACAAAACATGTCAGACAAAACACGCTAGACAAACACGTCAGACAAACACACAACACGCCAGACAAAACACGTCAGACAAAACACGCCAGACAAAACACGCCAGACAACAACACGCCAGACAAAACACGGCAGACAAAACACACCAGACAAAACACGACAGACATACACGGCAGACAAAACACGCCAGACAAAACATGTCAGACAAAACACGGCAGAGGCACAACACGCCAGACAAACACATGTCAGACAAAACACGGCAGACAAACACATGTCAGACAAAACACGCCAGACAAAACACGGCAGACAAAACACGCCAGACACACAACACGGCCGTCAGCCCACATAGTGCAGCCGTCACCTGTTGTTCGGAGGAATATGCAAATGGGAAATAAGCGCACGGAAACTGGAAATACTTGTGTGCGAAGGTTTTAACTTTTAAATAATTGAAACTTTGGTCTTCTTTAGCCCATTCACATTGCCTTTACTTAACTGCGGTACAACGTAGATAAAGCAAGATATATGTATCATAACCTGGTTAGACAGACTACAGAGAGGGACAATCAATACCTGCTCGGGTCACTCTTTCTCTGCAGATTATTCAGCACCACCATAAACAAAAACCAGCACCACCATCCAGCCAGATAATGTAATTGCCTCACTACATTTGTCTTCAGAAAACTGCCAGTTGTAGTGAACTTGCAACAGTGTCGTCACAGAAACTGTCCCCCAACGTGTGAACCGTGGGGTCATTGCGCTAACATTGTCATGCTTCCGGCCTGACATAGTGTCTGAATGCTGCTTCTGCACTGCGTTCACGGACGATGTTCACGTTCACGGACGATGTTCACGTTCACGGACACGGTTCTGTTCACGGACGAGGTCCCTCGTGATTACGTTCGGTCGCGGTCACGCCTGACCGAGAACTGCGTGTCATCGACTCATCACGGCAGACACCTCTACCACCGTGGGCACCACACGGCGGACACCGCCGCAACCACGAGTTTACACCAGCGGCCGTGCACCTGGAACATGTGAACACTCAACCATTTCTCATCTATGTTTCTTGTTTCTGATCGGAGCTACCCGTGATTTAGCATCTTATGATACAACTTTTAAATATGGTTTGATTAATAAACTCATATCGTGCCCAGTGGATATGTTGGATGTATATTTAACTCTCTCGCTGTCAGGTTCAAGAAGTGACGTCCTGTTTCGGTATATTAATTCACGTCTGTGACTTGCAGCAGCTAGGATGCGGTGCTCAGTCTTACCACTATACACGGACTTAGGAGAAAACGGGCTGACACGCTGACCAGTGACCACCACCAGAAATCAGAGGATGGTGTGGGGCTCACACGAGCCAAAAGCCAGCGAGGGGAGCGGGCTCATGACCACACCACGAAATCAGAGCATGGTGTGGGCCTCGCACGTAGCCAAAAGCCAGCGAGGGCAGCCGTACTGCCATGACCACCCAGCCAAGAACCAGAGGATGGTGTGGGGCTCGCACGAACCAAAAAGTCCAGCCGAGGGGAGCCCGTTCTCACTGACCACCACAGAAACAGAGGATGGTGTGGGGCTCGCACGAGACAAAAGCCAGCGAGGGAGCCGTCTCAGCTGACCACCACCAGCAAACCAGAGGATGTGTTTGGCTCACACGAGCCAAAAGCCAAGCGAGGGAGCCGTTTCTCACTGACCGACCACCAGAAACCAAGGATGGTGGGGGCTCGCAGAGCCAAAGCCAAGCGAGGGGAGCGTCTCCACACTGACCACCGACCAGAAACAGAGGATAAGTGTGGGGCTCACACGAGACAAAGCCAGCGAGGGGAGCCGATCTCACTTGACCAACCACCAGAACCAGAGGCATGGTGTGGGGGCCGCACGAGCCAAAAAGCAGCGAGGGGAGCCGTCTCACTGACCACCACCAGACAATCAGAGATGTGTGGGGCTCACACAGCCCAAAGCCAGCGAGGGACCGTCTCACTCTCACCACCACCCAAAAACCAGAGGATGGTGTGCGGCTCGCACGAGCCCAAAAAGCCACGCGAGGGGAGCCCGTCTCACTGACCACCACCAGAAACCACCGGGGATGGTGTGATGGGCTCGCCACGAACAAAACCAGCGAGGGAGCCGTCTCACTGACGCACCACCAAAACCAGAGGATGGTGTGGGGCTCGCGCACGAGACAAAAGCCAGCGAGGGGAAGCCGTCTTCACTGACCACCACCAGAAACCAGAGGATGCGTTGGGCTCGCACGAGACAAAAGCCAGCGAGGGGAGCCGTCTCACTGACCACCACCAGAAACCAGAGGATGGTGTGAGGCTCACACGAGACAAAAGCCAGCGAGGGGACCGTCTCACTGACCACACCAGAAACCAGAGGATGGTGTGGGGCTCCGCACCGCAGACAAAAGCCAGCGAGGGGAGCCGTCTCACTGGACCCCACCCCAGAAACTCAGAGGATGGTGTGGGCTCGCACGAGCCAAGCCAGCGAGGAGGAGCCGTGCTCACTGACCACCACCAAAAACCAGAGGATGTGTAGGGGCTCGCACGAGACAAAAGCAGTCGAGGGGAGCCGTCTCACTGACCACCACCCAGACCAAGGATGGCTGTGGGGCTCGCCAGCCAAAAGCCAGCGAGGGGAGCCGTTTCTCACTGACCACCACCAGAAACCAGAGGGATGGGTGGGGCTCGCACGAGACAAAAGCCAGCGACGGAGCCGTCTCACTGCACCACCACCAGAAATCAGAGGATGGTGTTGGGCTCGCACGAGCCCAAAAGCAGCGAGGGGAGCCGTCTCACTGACCACCACCAGAAACCAGAGGATGGTGTGAGGCTCACACGAGACAAAAGCCAGCGAGGGCGACAGTGGCGGATCTACAGTTAGGCAAAAGGGGCAATTGTCCCCTATACAAAATGAAATCGGCGCAAAATTTACACATTTATCAATATAATATGAAAAACTAAGCAACTTTTACAAAGAAAAATTTGCTTTTAATCAGCCATTGGTGCATAAGCAAGCATCATTCGACGAGTTGTCTTAATTCCGTAACATTTTAATAATTTTACCACCCCCAAAAAACACACACACACACATTCTGGATCGACCTTTGTGGGGAGTGATGGTGAGACACTTACCACGAGTTTCCTCTCGCCGCACTGCTCTGGTCGCACGCAGCGTCGTCGCCGTCTCTGGCGACACTTCTGACACGCAGACCACGTGGACCAGCGCTCAAACTGCGCCGCGAACGTCACCTCCTCGTCACGCCGCGCCACACCTGTCGACACGCGGCCAATGACGTCGCGGGGCGTCAATGACGTTCAGTGGGGTAATGACGCTCCAGTGGGCGTAATGACGTTCATTGGGGCGATAATGGACTCAGGGCGTAATGACGCAAGGAAAAAATTTTACGACTGATGTATACAGTTAGCTGAAGCACTGCAAATTTATATTAACTTATGGAGTAGATTGGCGCAAACATGATATAAAAGAGCTTTAGAGCGAATCTCATATAAACACTAAATTAATGGCCATTGGTTTGCTTGATGAAATTTATAAATGATGCAAAACGATGAATCGTTAAAGATCAAGTTTGATATGCGGGATATATCAGAATATATGGTTACATGAATATCTGAACGTATCTTAATTATACTTCAGATACCTGCATCAATACAAGCCAGATTGGAACAAATTTTCACCTCAGTAAATGCCCAGCCACTAGGCCCACTGAAACGCGCATGCGAATTCCAGGAGCCAAATCATCATATTCAATCTCCTATTAAGACATGCATGTTATTACAGCCTCTGAAACCACCGCCCACCACCCACCCACCGACCGTATAACGGCAGCGGAGGCTGGGCGGGGGACACAAATGACACAGCTCACGCCAGAATGGTAACAAGCGGCTCAGTGAGCAAATTAATGTGGCAAAGGTGTTTGGAATTAAAAATAAGGAGGCGAGAAGCCTATTTGTATGCAACGGTGTTGATTTGTAAACTATTGGGGGGAGGGGAGGGCGGGCCCCAATGATTTCAAACTTTTAACATTAGGCCTATGGCGTTGCATCGTAAAAATGGAGTTAAAATCTATAAAGTTAGAATTAGAGCCCCCAATAATTTTAATAAATTGACACCGCTGTTTGTATATACCCATGTCTTAGTCGCCATTTACAGATACATGAGATAAAATTAACATCAGGAAAAAGTGAGCATCTTGCTCATCTGAGATGTGTTTTGTTGTTGGTAAGCGGCTGGTATCGTGTTGTTAGCAAGCGACTGGTAAGTAAATCATTCTGCCATGATTTATTTATCAAATACTGACAAGCGAGCAGATACAATTATTGGAAAAAATCATGTAACACAAAATAGAGGCTGCATAACAACATGATACATGCTGTGTGTTGCTTTCGTCAGGAAACGAAATAAAACTACGCATGTGACGTCATCACTCGTATTATGCGACGTCACCAGTGTCGTGTAACATGACGTCACCATTAGTTAAATGACGTCATCTCACCTAATCGCTGCCGGGAACGTCTCTGTACTGGGGCTACAGTCATCTCCTGAAAATCAAACGGGAACGAGTTAGATAAAAGGAAAACAAAAAGCATTAACATTGTTTATTTGTTTGTTTTGTTTATTGATACATATCACTAACGGGCTGATACATGCATTGACAGGTGAAGTCAGGTAAGATTAAAATATGCATAAAATGAAGAATAAAAAACATAATACAAAATATAAGGATACATAAAAATAAACATGGAATGCAAGTATAAATGCATGTAAAATGCGAATATAAATGCATATAAATGCAAAAAGCAATACATATAAAAACATGGTTAGAAGCACGATGTGATTTACAAAGAAGAATGGTGACAGTAAAAACGTTCGTGATCTGTGGCACCTACGAATGGCCAGGTAGCGGAGGCATGTCGCTTATGTTTTTCACGACGTGGCCCCTGTAAGTGATGTAACCAAGAGTGAAAAAGTCGCATTTTATATTAGCCAAGAACCGGTTGGTTTCTCTGATATATATATATATTAATATATAATATATATATTATATATATATATAATATTTTATATATTATATATAATAATATACATATATGTATATTTTATTATATATTATATATTATAATATTTATATATATTATATATATATTAATAATATACATTCATATATATATATATATATACTTAAAAATAAAATTTATATATATAATCATTACAATGGGGTATCAAATGCTTCCCGCGATCTCCGAGACATCAGATAATGTATTAGGTATAATCAAATTGGCATCAGTGTCAGTTTCACAACTACATCTTCATTCTGTCGCGAGTTATCGACATAAGTGTTGGTGACCTTTGGATGACCTATGCTGAAAATATAAGGGTTATAGATGAAAAATTGCACCTGGGTTATCAATAATGGCACTAAATAACATGATGTCGAATTGTCGAAGGAACTATACTGATCTAGTGCGAAGCTTCATAAGAGGAAGCATTTGTACACTTAACTTTTCACAAAATTGACCTGACCTTAGAATACCGACATAAAAACCCCAATATATAATAATGGTATGTTCTTATAACCTTATGAAATCCTGTCAACACTGTGACTGTGGCACGACCGCGAGTGGTGTCACTTGACTGGCCTGGTGACCTTGAGATGATCTCGGGTCAACAATTTTAGCAACGTTGCGCAAAGGATAGGGGATGAGGTTGGCGCAAAAACCTTAAAGGGACCTTTCCTACAAAAAAAGAGTTATGACTTGAAATCGACAGATGAGACAAAAAATGTTGTAAATTCATCACTTTTTGCCTGAAAATATGCCTACCGAAATCGATTTCAAGGCAAAGTTGATAAGCGCTCCACACTTTCAATGACCGGTACTCGCAAGCTGCTTGCAAATACTTTTGGATGTCATTAAACTGCGGGCTTTTCCCGTATTGTTTTCTTATGCCATGGAGTGGAAAATATAGTTTGAATCCTGCTTGTTTCGATAACATGACCGGCAATCCTTTACATTTTATATTCATTGGATGAACAAGGAAACCAAATTAGCAGTTTAACTTGACCCCCTATGGCGGCCAAGTTGTACCTGGTTTTGAAATTGTTACATAAATTGTCAGCATTACAAACTTTGTATAACTCTGTATGAAAAATACTGTGTACAATGCTATGGCTTATATCATCATGACAAAACATAGCTCTCCCCCAAACAAACTCGACAAACAATTAAACATTGATAATGCAATCTGAAAATGAACTTGGCAAACCACGACTGCCATTTCAGTGTCGGCAATTTGTTTCAGGGGCATTGCCCAGAGTCGAACAAATTAGAAACACCGGTGCCAGACAAGGCGCGCTAGTGATGGGAAATCACTACACATGAGTTTCGAAAGAAGTATATGTAGATACTTTTTGATTTGTAAAAACTTGCAACAATGAATGAGGAAATAATTTAGTTTCATTCTTTAATGTAGATTAAATAATTGATATACCATAAAGGAAGCACTCAAAGTTGGTGCTAACAAATATATAAAGTGAATATTTCCCTTAAAGGGTGGGATGTGCACCACCCTCCCACCTAGCAAGGCGTTTGCTAAGATGAGGCTGGCCAAGGACCATTATGAATCGCAAGGAAGAGTGTGTATAATTTTGCATTCCATTTGAAAGCTCAATCATAGGCGTAGGAGCCGGGGGTAGGGAGGGCAACTGTCCCCTCAACTTTTTGAGTAGGGACAACGCCCTCCCCCCCATTTTTGAGTCTCAATACCTGGTCGAAAATTACGAGGCATAGCCAACGACCTCCTGGGGACGGGTCGGATCCGATCCCCTTCGTTTTTTTTCCTGAAAAACTTCAGAAGAGAGGTGCCACTTTTCTACCCACCTACCCACCAGATGCGGGTAGTTACCATCCACGTGGGTTGTAGCAGGTAGAACAAGTGATCATTTGGATGTAGTGGGTAGTTGGCAGGTAACATAATTGTAATAAATTGAGAAAAGGATTTTGATGCGAATTGAGATGCTTGAACAAGTTTCACAATATGGATACTCAGTTTAGTGAGCAGAGACCAAACAGAAAACATTCAGCATTAAACATGAGCTTATTAAATAGCAGACATAATTATGAAAATTTATTTGTGTACTTTGTTTGGTAAGCTTGGAGCCCCCCGCCTATATGGTCATGTGGGTAGTGGTGGGTAGTTGAAGGGGTTTGCGGTCGGGTCGCGTTGCCAGCTATCGACGTGAAATTTGGTGTACCTTGCGTTAAACAATTTTCGTCATCTATGAAACAATTTAGCAAGTGCGTCGAAAACAATGAGATATACCGATTTTAGTGACGTTCCAGTAGGTCCATTTTGGTCGAAATAGCTCAATGTTGGAAAAATTCAAAAGGTCTAGTTTTGAAGCAAATAGAAAATGAAAAACGTTGAACACGTAAATGACATGTTCTTCACGAAAATAACTGTCTCGTATTTAAAAAAAAAAAAACACAATTGTCATTTTTACCAAATTGATATTAAATCAAAATTTTGGCAATTTCCCCTCCCCAACTTAAAATGAGTTCCTACTCACCTGAGCTCAACACGGACCCCAGCTGTCACCAGTATGTCAAATGAAAACCAGTGGTTGACTTTACCTGCATGATTTAAACGCCCAACAATTGATCACAGTCCCCGAATACGGCAACACCTTTACAGACCACAGCAGTAAAACAATGGACGAATAAATTCTGCGATAACACCCGTCCAAGCAGCTATCGTACACACTATTGTACTGCAGGTGCAAGCTAACCGGTTGAACGCGGAAGGAGTCATTTTGAACTGTGGGTTATGTAACTAGATAGACGGGGGCACACCTGTTCAATATTAACCCAAGCAAACTTATACTGCATGTGAATCTGCACACGTTTAGACACGAGATAAATGTGTTCAATTAAAATATATTCGTAGCCCAGTTCATTGGGAAACTCCAAGTGCTCACAATTATTGGCATTTCTGGCTAACTGTAACATACATTCGTCTCGCTAACAATTATAACACATGTACGAATATGACATCTGCTCTTGTAATCACTATGAAGACGTCTAAGAATAATTGACTGACCCCGACGTCGACCCCTGAGGATATCAACCCTTGCATCCTGCAGACCATTCGTCCACATTGCTTCGTGTGTCGACCCATTGGCGTTCGATTTGCCTAACCGTTCCCGCAGACTAACCCACTGTTCAGCCGTCCTTCCCCACGCTGAACAAAAGGCCCGGAGGGTATCGAGTCGGCTTTCTACCCACCCAGCCGCGCCTCTGAGCAGCGCCGCCACCAGCTGGCCAAGGCGGGGGGGGAATCGGGGGGAGGCGGGAACGAAACGGGGGTGGGGATAACTTTGTCCGCCCAGTGTTTAGACATGCTTAACCACACTGATTACCCTACACCTACTCAGCACGGATGGCGATATTCCGCCGACCCCCAGCCGGATGTAACGGCCGCGGTCCAGACGGAACGGTGCTGGGTAA
>VOPJ01005184.1:0-14073 GCA_014673585.1 Semibalanus balanoides | reverse complement strand
TGAACTCTATGTTAAGCCCCAATCATCATCATCATCGTGTGTAGTGACGTCACAAAATTTGTTACATCTAAAAAAAATCAAATAATTTTGTTCATTTTTTCATAACAGATGTTAAGTTGATGTGGTAGAACATATTTAAAGTTTCACAATGATAGCGCCATTTTGTTTTGAGCTATCGTGAACACTTGTCAGGGGGCAATATTTGCCCACGGTCAAGCGCGGGTTAATGTGGTGACGATATGGTGTGTGCTGGTTGGCAGAGGGCCTTGATTGAGACAGAGCAGCAGGGGCCACTGGCAGTGAGGGCGAAAGCTGTGCAGACCAGCCGAGAGGCACTCCTGTTGAAGAAGAAAAATCATCAGCTCACAAACGTCACACGCAAATTGGAACACAAGGTCCAAAGGCTTGAAAAGGTTAGTCACACTTGTAATTGCATGATCAAAATCAAGGGTGGATGCAGAAAGCAAAAAATCTGGCATATAAAGGGGTGACTTCAAAAAGTATTACCCAAGTCTAGAAACAGGACTGTCGTATCTATTATATATAATATATATTATAGTATATATATATATATATATACAATATATATATACACTTATATATATATATAATATATATATATTATATATATATATATATATATATGGTTTGAAGTTGACAGTTAGATTTCAAATGTAATGATAAAAGATTAAACCAAACAAATTACACCCTTTATGTAGGTAAATATCGGAGTGTCTCTCTCTTTATTTATCGACCCCTGAAAAATGATTACAATGAAACGTGTGGGTTAATTTTGATTTATCTTTTATCATTACATTTTGAATATATATATTATATATATATATATATATATATATATATATATATATATATATATATATTATATATTTATATACAACATATTGACAAATGTTTCAAACAATATTATTGCATTAGAGTCAGACACGGAGCAAAGCTCCTCTGGTTCGATGTCGGATTTGACTGAATCCTTGGTTCCGCTGGGAGCCGAGTCCTATTCTGCTGCTGCGGAATGCCATAGCTGAATGTCAGAGCGGTGACCCCGACTGTCGTCTGCTCTCAGAGTTCCTCAGAGAGGCCGAACCCAGGGAGTACCCGGTCACAGCCACCCACCAACCCGCCGCCTGCCCCGCTGGGAGGCCGCCAGCGAGCCGCTGGCATCCAGTCGAGGAAGCCACTCCTCACCCCGTCCACTACGGCTGCTATGAAGTCGAACGTGCTTGACGTGCAGCACAAACAAACGGTCAAATCGCGGGACGAATTGGCCGAGTCACAACAACCAGCTGGCTCACGAACAAAACCAGCGGGTGCGCGAGAGAAGACAAAGAATGAGGTGGAGAAATTAGAGCCGCTGACGTTAACAGAGCCGGACACGGCAGACATGCAGAGAGAAGAGCTGGATGACCGGCCAGCAGAACATGTCGCAGAGGGTCAGCATCATCTCCAGCAGCGTGATGCCGAGATACAGGAGCTCAGACGCCGACTGGAGACAGCCAGCGGCCAGCTCTCCTGGGCTGGGAGTGGTCAACAGGTGAGAGGATACGTTCGTACTGTACTGGTCAGATGTCTTTTTTGTCGATGTTGACTCTATTCGTTAATTTCCCAGAATGAGAGAAGGTTACGCTGGTTGGTTGTGTGCGCGGGCGACGTCATGTGTTGTTTGTTGGAGGAGCAGTGTCCGTATAAAAACACCCTCGGTCAAAGAGGACTTATCTATACAGAAAACTCAGTTTTACAAGTACAAAGAACATGTAATATGATACCAGTATAGTGGATCATTGATACCAACAATGGGCTTTTCAGACTTAATTAACGTTGGTGGGCCCTTCCCCAAGAATGCCTTCAATGGTTCCAAGACGGACCTCAATAGTTCAGAGAATGTCCTCAATAGTTCAGAGTCGGCCCACAGTGATCAAGATTCCCCACATAACACACCTATGTTGTTACCACATGGGTCTAAGATGGGCTACGTGGGTTCATATGGGCATGGGCTTGCACATGGGATTGGCATGGGTCCCATGTGGGCTGAGATGGGCAAACGTGAACATGGGGATGACGTGGCCATACCCAATATCCATATGTGCCCCATGTGGGTTTGAGGAGGTTAGAAGGTGGGGTGATAGCCCATATGGTAACCATGTTGAAACCTCTTCCAAAACCATGTGGGCACCATGTGAAAAGGTGGGCTAGCCCTCATTAATTCCATGTGGTTACTATGTGTCTGTGTTATGTCGGTCGGGCCTCTGCAGGTTAGAATAGTCCCTCCAACTGCTGGAATGGGTCTTCAAAAGGCTGGCGTTGCCTCCTGTCGACCAGAACGGGCTGGCCGCTGCAGGCCACATTCGGGCGTATATAGACACTCAGCTATGGGCTCTTCAAAAGCTCTAGAGAAGAACCAGGACCTCATGTCCTCTGGGTCTACTACTGTATGTTAAGTACGTTATAAAGAACATGTTTATCCGAATATAATTTAATATATTCTGATAAACTACTGACAAACGTTTTTCAACAACATCTGCATTCTGCACTCATATGACAAAACAACTGCATCGTATCGCTTCTGTCGTAGTAAGAAACATCATCTGAATGGCTACCCATCTTTTCCAGTGTAGTCTAAGCCGTCTGCGACCGCGTTCTGTTTCATAGCGAGATATTGTTGCGACGGGTTTTCTCATAAGATAAATAGGTAATTGGGTCAAAGTTATCACATTTGTGTTGAACGGCGATCTAATTTACTTTTTTTAAGAATCTCGGTCTGTCTGTCCGTGCGCACCTAGGATACAGGTGGCGCAGCCAGCGAATAGGATATAGACAACGCTGGGATGCGCATTAACCGCAATATTCAGAGTTGGCGGTAATCCCTTGACGGGTATCTCGGGAGTATGACGAATAAAAAAGTATTTGATGTAGTCGGTATTCATAGATCGTCTAGCGGAGCAGACGGGTAAGCACTAGTCCAGTCCAGCTATATTGCTTTTCAATGCAAATGCCTACTCTATCTTGCCATGACACCAATAGCCAGGACGTTGGCAAATATCCACTTTCTTAGTAATGATTCATCACATAACCACACAACCTCTTCAACTGGTCGGTCTGTTTTTATTTTCTTAGGATGATCCATGTCTGGTCTGAATGATCCCAGCAATATGGCTCACGCGACAAATCTTCTGGCAGGAAACGGCATATTTCGCGACTCGCAAGGTCTTGGCCATTTATATTGTCAAGCTGCAATATCAACGTCTCAAACAAGCTCATACCTTTGTTCTTCAGCTAACCATTTGCAAACGAATACCTCCCCCGCCCCCAAGAGGCAACGTTACATAATAATGGTCTGCAATATGCACACGTGTGGATGAATCGTGTCAGCAGTTATCAATACAGTCATCTTGAGACTTGACATGCAGCGTCCTTGTCAGTTGACCGATGGTTCTCTGCTGGCATTGACACGCACCGTAACTGCATTGCTACAACACTGCTGTAATCACGGTGCCGTAACGTGCTGATAACTGCTTTAACCACAGTACCGTAACACTGACACCTGCCGTAATACTGACATCTGTCGTAACACTGACACCTGCCGTAACACTGACATCTGCCGTAACACTGACATCTGCCGTAACACTGACATCTGCCGTAACACTGACATCTGCCGTAACACTGACACCTGTCGTAACACTGACACCTGCCGTAACACTGAAACCTGTCGTACCCACTTGACACCCGTGCCGTTTAACCACTGACAACATGCCGTAACACGGAACACATGCCGTAACACTGACACCGCCCGTTAACACTGACACCTGCCGTAACACTGACCATGCGTAACACTGACACCTGCCGTAACACTGACCCTGCTCGTAACACTGAACCTGCGTAACACGGACACCTGTCGTAACACTACACCTGCCGTAACACTGGGACACCTGCCGTAACATCTGAACCTGTCGTAACATTGAATCTGCTGTAACACTGACAACCTTGCCGTAACACTGACATCTGCCGCAACACTGACACCTGCCGTAACACTGACACTGTCGAACAACGACACCTTCCGGAACACTGACACCTTGCCGTACACTGGACACCGCCGCAAACACGACACCTGCCGTAACACTGACACTGCCGTCGTACACTGACACCTGCCGTTAACACTGACACCTGCCGTAACACTGACACCTGCCTCTAACACTGACACCTGCCGTAAACACTGACACCTGTCGTAAACACTGACATCTGCCCGTAACACTGACACCTGTCGTAACACTTGACATCTGCCGCAACACTGACATCCCGCCGTAAACCCTGACACCTGCCGCCAACCACTTTTGACACCTGCCTAACACTACACCTTGCCCGTAAACACTGACACCTGCCGCAAACACTGAACTGCCGTAACCCACTGACACCAGCGCGTAGATTACGACACCTGTCGTAACACATGACACCTGTCTAAACACTGACACCTGTGTTAACACTGACACCTGCCCGTAACACTACCACCTTGCCGTAACACTGACACTGTTCGTAGACACTGGACGACCTGCCGTGACATGACAATTCTGCCGACACTGACAACCTGCCGTAATCTGACACCTGCCGTAACACTTGACACTCTGCCGTAACACTGACTGCTGCCTAAAATACTGACACCTGCGTAACAACTGACACCTGCCGCGTAACATGACTTGTCGTAACACTGACACCTTCGTAACACTGAAACCCTTGTCGTAACCAGCTGACTCTGCCGTGAATACTGACACCTGCCGTAACAACTGGACACCTGCCCGCACGTAACACTGGACCACCTTGCCGTAACACTGAACCACCTGCCTAAACACGAAACCTGCCGTAAACACGGACTGCTGCCGTAATACTGACCACCTCCGTAAACATGACACCTGCGCGTAAACATACAACTGGTCCTGACCACAGTACCGAAGCTAGTGGGCAGGACAGATACCACTGACGGCCACCGCGAGAGACTTTCTGTCCCAGCGGGGTGACACTCCACTCCCCGGCGGGGTGACACTCCAATGTGTCCCGGTGGGGTGACGACACTCCACTGTGTCTCGGTGTGGTGACACTATTTAGTGCCCCGGCGGGGTGACACACTGCTGTTTCCCGGCGGGGTGACGACACTCCACTGTGTCCCGGCCAGGTGACACTCCACTGTGTCACGGCCAGGTGACACTCCACTGTGTCCCGGCGGGGTGACACTCCACTGCCCCAGTGTCCGGAGATCGCGGCGCAGCGGCAGTGGCGGCGGCAGGCTGACCCGGGACGCTGGCTATTGACCCGGCTCGGTTACCGGCGGTCCGGCACCGGTAGCCTCCGATGATCCCGACACAGAGGGAGTGCAGAGGGAGCGGCGAAATGTCCGGCTGATTGGCCTGGACGCCAGCGGGCAGTTCCGGCTGATTAGTCGGAACGCCAGCGGGCAGTTCACCACACCAGTACGCCAGCATCCACCGGCCACTCCTGGGCGGCGGGTCTTCATCTATACTCCCCCGGTGATCAGCGGCTGCCAACATCTATAAGGTGCAGGGGTAGCGGAGGGATCAGTTTACTGGTCAGTGCTGGGAAGTGGCAGAGACATGACGATAGGTTCGGTCACGTCAGAAACGGAGTCAGGTGAGTAGCCAACTCGTCTTCTTTAAATGCATGCGAGGGAGGATTTGTCGAAATTCTCAAGATTCTGATGAAAGATGAAGCGATTTTCTTCTCTGACTTCAGCGTAATGAACCTTGTCTGCTCACTCTGGCGAGCATCGTTCGCATCCCCTCACAGATCCATTCATCCAGAGCCGCATCATTCGCATCCGCTCAGAAGGAGCTTCCGTCTCGATCGTCCATTGTTGGCAGCAATACGATTGTAACTTAGGTATACTGGCGTCGACAATGCAGTCTGAGCAGAATTCAGAAACGCCAGGCACCTCCGTCAGGTCCGTCAGGTTCCCCCGTCAGTCCCCGTGCAGGTCCGTCAGTCCCCCGTCAGTCCCCCGTCAGTCCCCCGTCAGTCCCCCTCAGTCCCCGTCCAGTCCGTCAGTCCCCCGTCAGTTCCCCGTCAGTCCCCCGTCAGTCCCCCGTCAGTCCCCGTCAGTCACCTCAGTCCCCGTCAGTCCCACGTCAGTCTCCGTCAGTCTCCCGTCAGTCTCCGTCAGTTCCGTCAAGTCCCCGCAGTCTTCCCGTCAGTCTCCGTCCATCCCCGTCAGTCCCCGTCAGTCTCCCGTCAGTCTCCCGTCAGTCCCCCGTCAGTCACCCGTCAGTCACCCGTCAGTCCCCTGTCAGTCCCCCGTCAGTCACCGTCAGTCCCCGTCAGTCCCACGTCAGTCTCCCGTCAGTCTCCCGTCAGTTCTTCCCGTCATCCCCCGTCAGTCCCCCGTCAGTCCCCTCAGTCCCCTCGTCCCCCGTCGTCTTCCCGTGCGTCCCGTCAGGTCCCCCGTCAGTCCCCCTCAGTCCCCACGTCAGTCTCCCGTCAGTCCCCCGTCAGTCCCCCGTCAGTCCCCGGGGGGCTATTCTCTGACCTTCGTCACCCATCTACAAAATACACACCATGTCATGGCTGACCACTAGGTTTGCCGAATCGCGTCCCTTCCTGTCAGTCCTTCCTGTCAGTCCTACCTGTCAGTCCTCCCTGTCATTCCTTCCTGTCAGTCCTTCCTGTCAGTCCATCCTGTCAGTCCTTCCTGTCAGTCCTTCCTGTCAGTCCTTCCTGTCAGTCCTTCCTGTGAGTCCTTCCTGTCAGTCCTTCCTGTCAGTCCTTCCTGTCAGTCCTTCCTGTCCGTCCCATGATCACTGATCAGTGGTCGGTGACGCGGCCTGATTGTGAGGTGGCACCAATTGTTCCAGTTTCACGCCGTCCGACCCACCGTCTGGGCCCAGGCCGACAGACGTCGCCGCCGCCGCCGCCGATCCCGCCACCGCCCCCGCCGCCACCGCCGCACGCGCCCGGCCCCCTATCGATTTTCGACCTAGCCCGGGCCGAGTGTCCGTTGGCGGCGGTCGTCGGACGGCCGGCTGCGGAGCTGTGTACTGTGGCGGTGGCTCTGAGTCAGCGGCGGCCAGCTGGGGGCGGCCGGGTGCTCTGCCTTCAGACGTCAGTTACGGCGGCAGCAGTGTCGGTCAGAGCGGCCAGGTGACTCAGCGAGGACAGAGCAGCCAGGTGACCCAGCGGTGACCCGGTCACTGAGCCTGCTGGCAGCAGTCGTCAGGTGACCCAGCGGTGACCCGGTGACTGCGCCTGCTGGCAGCAGTCGTCAGGTGACCCAGCGGTGACCCGGTCACTGAGCCTGCTGGCAGCAGTCGTCAGGTGACCCAGCGGTGACCCGGTCACTGAGCCTGCTGACAGCAGTCGTCAGGTGACCCAGCGGTGACCCGGTCACTGACCCTACTACGTGGTCAGCTTTGCTCGGTGCTCAGCTGGCGGCTGGATTGTGACTTCCTCCACTCGTCGGCACAGAATGCGTTCAAGGTGAGCGGATACGCCGGCTAGGAGCGCTGGGTAGTTTACCTGGTTAACATAGCTTACCTGGTGCGGATCCCACTATAATGGCTGGTACTACACCTTTTCTTAATGCGAAACGGCGTTTGTTCAGCTCAATTCGGCATTTCTTATTTAAAGCGACAGCAGACATACTGTTTGGCATATATGCATCTCACATCGGCGTAACACACTCCGGCGGCAAAGGGCATTAAAAATCGACAGTGCATGGCGCACTGACGATTTTTAATACTTTTTTTTCGCGGGAGTGTGTTACGCCGATGTTACACCACACCACAGTTATGCATATATGTCAAACAGTCATATCTGCTGTCGGTTTATTGAGATATGCCGAATTGAGCTGAACAGGCGCCGATTCGCATTAAGAAAAGGTGTATATCAAGATAGTTTTAGGGAACCAAAATTATAAGGTGCTCTCCAGTGGAGAGGAAATATCAGGATAAAATTAAAATGAGCATAAAACTAATTGGGTTTAATACGCCATCATAAGTTGCTATGAATAGGTATAGCTTAAGTTCCTTTTTTAATTTATCAGTCAATTAAAAGAACATGGAGGCAATCAATAAATTGCAAATTTACTCAGTTATGCAATTAAGAAATCTGTCTCCCAAAATTTATGTCAATCCTTTTTTAAATTGTGCCAAGCTGGTAGACATTACAACATCATGCGGCAAACTTAACCCGGCATTGACTGGGATCTACCATTGACTGAGGGGGCGTTAAACGCCCCCTGGTTATCTTCCAAGCCAATGATTGCAGCGAGACGCGCAAGACGGCATTTGAAAGCGCTATATAAGAAAAATATAAAGCACACACGAAAAATATCCAACTGAGGTAACATGTCACAACACGATCAGGTCAAAGGTCAAAATCGATGTATTTTAGCTTATAGGCCATACTTTTCGTCTAAAGCCTTCGATTGCGACCATGATCACCCAAAGTGCTCTTAAGGGTATGATACACATCCCGCATGATCA
Organism: Semibalanus balanoides; assembly: GCA_014673585.1. Lineage (NCBI taxonomy): Eukaryota > Metazoa > Arthropoda > Thecostraca > Balanomorpha > Balanidae > Semibalanus > Semibalanus balanoides. Next base: position 5,578 of record VOPJ01005184.1, on the reverse strand, counting down.
AAAGTGAGATTATTGGCAAAGATCAAAGGTCAAGGTCAGGTCACAAAAGATCACTATACACAAAATATCTACGAAAGTCTGCAACCTATGATGTATAGATTGTTTTACGCGTAGAAAGCGACAGTGATACTAATTTTACCACCGGACTTCATGAACAAGGAAAAAACGTTAATCGAAGGTCAAAGAAAGGTCAACAAACTATAAAAAAATTACATTGATGAATATAAATGACATATGTATTTTTTAAACATTTTTGTCTCAGAAATACAGTGCTGTTATTTATTTGTCAATGCCAGGTATTTATCTGTTATTACCTGTTATTTATCTCCAACACCTCAATCAATGCCAGGTTAACCTTCGCCCGGGTAGGGGATGGATGCTACCTCTCGTTTTTTCCCAAATAACCCACAGTGGTTTGTAACCGATCGCGATGAAACTTTCAGTACTCTATTTTTGAACAATTTGACACATACTTGGAAAATTCCGAACTTCCAACTTTTGGGACCTGTGACCGGTTTCTCAAGGTCATGTCAGGCGAAACTGGCGTCCCGTAGTATCGATTCTTGTTACATGTGCAGTTTCCGATTGTTTGACGTTCAGGAGCAAGTGCAAATGTGTTTACAGTTGACAGGTGTGTCTTCTGCTGAGATTGTGGCCTCGACTGACCTTTTCTGAGGTCAACTGAAATTATTGACCTCCGATGAGCTCCGATTACTTTTTTGGCTTCTAACCGTTTTTAGGAAGTTTTTCACGCTGATTTCAAATATTGGAGCCATTTTACATAAATATATGTTTTACTAGGGTCATGCGCTTCCAAAGGTCAACCGAGGTCACTGAACTCAGATGACCTGACATAACCTTTTTGGAATTTGGCAGTTTCCAGGTCATTTTGTGACGCTGATTTCAAATTTTGCATGCATTAGGCATACCTACTTAGATGTTATTTTATCATTTTGGCTCGATCAGTATTCCATTTTCACTCTTTTACGATTTGTGACATTTTGGTCTTTGACATGACCTCAGAGGTCACCTATTGGCCCAAATAATATGTTAATGGCTTCCTCTCGTCACAAGCAACGCATTCATTTTTAATCAAAGCTCTAGCTCAATTAGGGGCGAAACGCCAAGGGGGGTCGTACTACCCCCTCCCACACACACACACTCGGACACGCAGTGAATTTGCCCTACCCGGGCGAGGGTTAACGCTATTCTAAGCGCATGGGCGTAACCACCACTGGGTACACTGGGTACACTGCACCCAGTAAAATTCAAAGCTCCAAATGTACTAGGCACTGTACCCAGTACAATTTTGAGACTCCAACTTGCATTTATGTAGCTTCAAATGTGCCGAAAAGTCAATTGGAATGCAAAAGTTTTTGGTATTCAAATAACGCAAAAAAAATCAAGAATACCCTTACATTTAGCAACAATCAAATGAAGGTGCGTTTACTTTGCATTGATATAGAATATGCTGGATTGACAAATTGAAAGACTGTTAATGATTCAGATGGGAAAAGAGGCTATGCACAAATAACTACATAACCTCCCGTGCTAGATCTGCATCCACAGATTGGTTGCTATTTGGTACCTACCTGAAAGGGAAATCATGGCTTTTTGATTTTTGTTCAGTAACAATTTCTTAGGCTACCGTTTTGGTATAAGATGATGTGATCTAAAATTCAGACTGAAATAAAATTATTTCCTTATTCAAATTTGGAAGTTTTGACAAATTAAGAAGTAATTACACATACGTACTTGCTTCTTTAAACAAAATCAACAGATTGACACAAAAGCGATACAAAAAAATAAATACAAAAATAAGTATACATACCTTTAGCTCAAAGTTCTTCAAAGTACTTGATCAGTGTTTTCCCTCCTCTATTGGAAACGTGGCATATTTAGCGCTTTTGTATCATTCTGTTCAACGTTGTTATACAATCTCTCAACAAATTGCATACATTAAGTAAGTCGTCGTAGTAGGCCAAGTTATTCCGCCGAATGTATCACGGTTTTCTAAAATAACTATTGATTGATTACGGAAAAAACAGTCATGATAAATATTGTATGAGTGCATTACAATTCAATGAATACATGTATGTTGAAAATTGATGAGGAAAACATATATTTCTATTACCTGCGCCCCTGTGGGCCTTCCAGACAACTTCGCATTGGTGGGGTGGGGGAGTGGGTCAAAATAATTGTCTAACTCGAAAACTAAAGGTGCTAGAAAAACGCAGAAAAAACGTCGAAGTCTCTCGACACGGACATTTGAAGCATAGTATTTTTGTTTCAGGTCAATATTGACGTCACCAGAAGTCATCAAATGTCAAATTTACAAATTTTAGGACTTCGCTTCGAACAACCCCAAATATCTCGGTAACTATGATAGCTAAGAACGAACGAGAACAAAAACGAAAGCTCTTGACAAATGCAAACGACAAAAGCGTCATCAAATTTCAGCTTAGGTCAATGTTTAAGGCTCCAGAGGTCATCCAAGGTCAAAATTGTAATTTGTGGTAAAACTGTTTTTCCTTAAAAAAAACATTGTATCTAAAAAAGATAGAGTAATGATTTTAACATCATCTTGTTTACATCGTTCAAAGCACTTTGAAACATATGAATGGTGACATGGTTAGGTCAACTTCAAAATGTGACCTCAGGTCAAGGTCGTTTGGTGACCCAGGTAGGTCATATTGCATATGGGGCGACGCAGCAGCAGCCCGACAAGAAAATAAAAAAACACAGTAGCGTTATCCACTCGTCTCTATCTTTATTATATCAAGAGTTATTAGCGAATCATTGTTGATGACCTCATACGACCTTGCAGAGATCACTGAGCAGCAATTGCAACAGGGTCATCAAGAATGAGCTGAAATTACATGATTCGGTAAGAATCAGCCTGATCCAATGCATATTGTCTGAATAGGAAGCATTTGTATATTTCCAAGTTTACTTATAATGGGGAGGTCAGGAAAGTGATCTGACCTTAGGTCACCTATGCAAAAAAATCCGAGACACAGCGATTGTAGGTACAAATGATCAAATGATATTCAGCAAGTTTCAAATATCGCGGACAAAGGCCGTGGCTTTGGCACGATCACAAACATTTTGGAAGGCAAGATCACTTGAAGTGACCTGGTGACCTGACCTGAGGTTAAGACTTTGACAAAGTGTAGGCAATGAATGCACAAACAGCTGTTCAAAATTTGGCGGCGCTTCGCGCCGCTGTTTTTCCGTTATTCCGAAAAACCTCAGGGGTGATCAAAATGACCCCTCACCAGGGGGATCGTTAAGTGAATCGAGAACACTCGCTAGGTCGCCGTGCAGGGCCAAACTAGACATCCGATTTCAATGCAACTCTTCAAATGTATGCTGACTTTTCGTAGAAGTTTGGTACGTATTCGCAAAATATAGAGTACATGAGACAATGAGAATCAGACATGACATACCTTCATGATAAATAGCAATGCGTAGACGTGCTAATTTTAGCTCAGACAGTAAATGCGTTACGAAATACATGAGTACCGGTTGTTATATGCGTTGAAACGCTTATCAACGTTTACTTGAAATATATTTCGGTAGAAGTTCTTATGTGCAAAATTTGATCATTTTACGATATGTTTTGGTCTCGTCTATCGATTTCAAGTAAAAACTCAATTTTGTGGAAAAAAGGTCATCGTTTCCCTTGAAAAAGGTAAGTAACCAATGCACAGTTATGCCAATATAAGCAGTTATGGTAGATTTTTGAGGCAACAGTAGTTTTCCTTACGCTCCCGCTACGAAATCGGATCAAGAAGTTATTGATAGCCTACCACATAATGTAGCAAGAAGTGGCGTATTCAGGGGGAGATGGGGCTATGTCCCGCCCCCCCCCCCTGCACCGAGGGCGCCTTTCCGGGCTGAAAGCGTCCCTCCGGGCCATTGAGTCATTCTACAAGCGCCTCTGTCATTCCATTGCCCCTCTCTTTTGCGTCCTTACCGAGCAATAGGTGCACATGGGTGTAGCAGCCTCTACGTACGGTAGGGAATATCCGTACCATTTTTGGCTGGCGCTGAAGGCATTCCCATACGTTTTGCTTAAATACAATTTGTACCGCCGAACAGCACAGGCGCCCTTGGTCACTGGGCCATGAGCATCCCTAGAAGTAAATCGCGCCCTAGGGACAGGAAAGGCACTCTGAAAGTCAGACATTAGACAAATGAGACATTAAAGGCAATTATGACCCCTTGGAGCGGAACCGGTTCCCGCTACACCGGACAAATAATTTGTATTAATTTCGTCTCATCCCCAACACCACATGACAGGAGGCACTCCTTCTCTCTCTGATATTGTGTTTACTAGGGCCTTCCAAGGGGCCCTAGTAAACGGGTCGGGTGAGACACCAACTCGGGTGACTCGGTGGGATTCGAATCCCCGGTCGGTGTGGTCTCCGCACAGAAGTACATAGTGTTTGCCACTGGACTACCCCGGTCACTATATAAGAGCCCGTACAAGCAATTACCGTGTGCTGTTGCCCCTAACGCCAATTTTTAATTACATTTTTTTACTTGAAGCCCTGTAACAACCACACAAATTGTTTCACTATTCATTTTTTCGCCCCCATATAAAGTGACCTGCAAACGCCCATGATTTTGGAATTTTCAAAGATTGCTGCCATGTCAATCTTCGATTCAATCTCTATTGATCCACATTACATGCGTTAAAATCGGTTAAAATACCTGGCAGCTGTGTTGGATAAAATATACCTGTAAAATTATGCGTTTTTGTCCCCTGTTAATTAATATTTGTTTTTAAGAAATGTAGATTTGGTTGAGGAGAATCAAAAGCCGTTTGATTTTTGAAAATCGGACGAGTAGTCTCAAAGATCTCAAGGGGGTCAAAAACGTCCCCCACCTGCCACTATTAGGGGTACTAGGGAGCCTGCCACTAGCACCTGGATAACATGTTTAGTTTAGATATGCAGAGAATGTGGCAATGAAATAGTTAGTACAGTATGTAATTTTGACATGTATTATGTGTCAATACAAATTGTGTATATTGTTCGCATCTCATGCCTACCTAAAGCTACGGAATTTTCGTAGTTTGTACTCAAGACCACACTGTGGGTTGTAGCTATGAATTATGAGAAGAAACACACGAACAGGGATATAAGTATGCAAACACATTATTACAGCCAATCATGCAAATAATTATGGCTTATGCACGGCACTCTACTCAACAAATCCAAGTGATAATCGCCAGTTGGACTAGTTCACGGGGAACCTCATAGCCAAACTTAGCTGATCAAACTCGGGTGGCATTTCTCCAAGGCAACTCTAGCCGATAGAAGTCTTCCTTCTCTATGTCGGTCTTATCACCTTTCCGCAATAACGTCGGGCCAGGAGCCTGCCCACGACCTCCTCAGACTGGCTGAACGTCTAGGTGAAGGGGCTCGTCTGCGCCTGGGTTGCCGTTCCAGCGGCTGAGCACTGGCCAGTGAGCAGGATCAGTATTCAAGGAGAGTCCGCCTCGTGGCGGTACATAGTGGCGCTGATATGCTGACCCCGAATCCTTCTGTGCCACCGTGAGTGAGTAAGG
>VOPJ01005183.1:0-14073 GCA_014673585.1 Semibalanus balanoides | reverse complement strand
TAACGGTGTGATGAGGGACGCCGATGCAGAGAGAAAGCACTCGGCTGCTAGACTTCTCTCTCGTGGACAGCGTCAAATGTGATGCGGTCGGTAATTAGTGAGCTGCACGACGATGGACCACCATAGAGCGGCGCAGTGTGTGGTGCGCTCGTGGCGAAGCTGTTCCACGGGTGTGACGTGTCCGGCTGGCGTTCGTGTCATCTCACGGACCTCAGCAGGAGTGTCCACTCGTTCTTGGCGATCTCCACGTTGGTCGGACAGTGCCCTCGGTGTATGTGTTGGTGCCGTCTCTTCATGCACCCCTGTGTGGGCAACATGGAGTCGACGAGAGGAGACTGCCTGGTAAAACACAGCTGATCAGTCAGATACAGGTGGCAGCGGCTTCCAGCCACCGCATGCCGATAACTTTCGAGCGGGGAGGACGACTCGATTGGAGGACATCGGAGCATCCAGCTCCATATGGATGGTTCGGCCCTATCTGTTTGTATCAGTTTCGGACACTTCTAGGGAAAGTATTCAGATCTACACTCCTGAAGGTATCAAGATCTTGTATCCAATGTGGGCGGAGCCCTGCCAGTTAGGGGTCAAGATTTCTTGATCCAATGTGGGCGGAGCTGCCTGGCTTAATGCTTAGGTAATTTAAGACCTTGATCCCATTTTGGGCATGTTTTTACAAAAAACACTAATGCAGTAGAAAGCTTTTAGTGTGCAGCAACTGGAAGCTGGACTAGATGTTAAAATTGCACAGTCTTTCAGCAATTCTAACCATCTAGGACTACGGAATTAGACCCTTTGGCTTAAACTCATTACGAATAAGTTTAAGAACTCTTAAGGTATATAATGCGCAAAGTGAGATTTAGCAAAAGGAGGGTCCAACTCGTGTCCTAGATGTCTAATTTGTGAAAGACTGTGCAATTATTGATCTACGCCAGCTTCCAGTTGCTGCACCTAAAAGCCTTTCTACTGCAATTAAGTGTTTTTTGTAAAAAATTGTCCAAATGGGATCAAGGTCTTGTATACCTAAGCATTAAGGCCTATGGCAGGCTCCGCCTACATTGGATCAGATCTTGATACCTCAGGAGGTGTCAAGATCTTGATACTTTCCCTAGAGTGTACCCAACTGATGTGGGCCCGTGTCTGAGGATGTGGGTGAATGCAGGAGTGTTTGTGTGTGTGTGTTTATGTGTGTGTGCTGTCTTGGTGTAAATGTGAACGTTCGCATGCGTCTGTAAGGGCGACATATAATCGCTTTTGAAGTTTTGTTGCGGCGCCCATAAGCCGTCCCCCCCTCCCGTATGTGTCTTGCGTTACTTATCTGGTCAAGTGTGTCGTGTATAGCCGCTTGTTTGAAAGTGGTTTAAAGTTTTACTGCACGTGTATATTCTTGAGACATTGTGACAAGAGACGTGTATGTATAACCAAGTAAGATAGAGAAATGCACGTTTGTTCGAATGTATCACGAACTACGATGTGTACAAATTCAAAACAACTATCCGATGTTAATGTAGCTTGGTTTCTTAATATCCACGTGAGCTGCACGACATTTATTCACATCAAAACATCCATTGGCCCGCCGGATGCGGAGATTGATCGTGACATGTACTCCGAGTTACACATTTCACCGCGTTTTAGTGCAGCGAGCATAGGCTTATCTAAACTCACTAATAATTAAAATATGTATGCAAATAAACGAGTGCTGGAACGAACACAGGTTTAGGTTTAGGAACGACCACACCTCAGGCTTAACACGTGAGGGAAAACAGCGCACAAGACTAGACAGTGGGTCACTGGCTATCCGATCTTGCACAATAAAGTGACAAACAGTTGGCGGGAAACAAATGACCTAAACGCACACCGAAACAACACGTAGTCGCCAGTGCATTTCATATGACTCGATAGCGAGGACGACCGTCTGTAGCGTGACGTATCTCTTCCCTCAACAGCCATCTCCGTGTCGTTCTGTTACTCACGCTCTCCAACATGGTCGCCCTGTCACGTATCCGCTTCCGCTTCGGGTCAGCCGAGACCGGGCCGCCTTATTTGGGCATGGGTGTGGTGCGCAGGTACTGTTTGCCAGAGGGTACCGAATGCACTTGCACCCCGGCCGGGAACATGTCATTAGCCTCCTCCATGCTCAAGAACGGCACCACGAAGCACTGTTCACCAACCTGGAACACGAAAATACTGCTTTAGGATAGATCCGTGCAGACCAGGGAATCGTGTTTGAAGCTACAGCAGTGGTCAAAGTAGGTACTATACTTTCAGGACGAGCGAATATTGTCCTGAGGAGCGATTTAGAAGCACTTCTTTGTTCTCCCTGTTTTATAGGCGGCGGAACGGGGGGGGGGGCACTCTGAACACTTGAATACTGAGCTTTATATATACCTATAAGCGCTTAGAGCCGCGACTCAAAGCGCCCCCTTGCCACTATGGGACGGATCGCCTTCAAAATGCCTCTTAATTCAGTTTAAGATAAAACTGCGATAACTGTATGGTTACAGAGGTAACTTGACGCGCTGAGTTCAAATCTGATTGTTATTTTAACGTCAAATATTAACTTAAGACAATTTGTCCCACATCATGACGTCATACAGATGTCATTTGTTACCATGGTAACCACTGCGTTACCATGTTCACTGCGTTGCAATGTTACCTTTACCATGGCAACTAATGCGACTAAACTAATCCAAACCCTCTCGCAATAGCCTTGGATGGGTTACCATGGTAACCAATGCGTTACCGTGTTCACTGCGTTACCATGTTACCGTTACCATGGCAACCACTGCGACTCAACTAATCCAAAATATATCGCGATAGCTTTGAATGCGTCGAACCTAAGACGGAACGGCCTCATCGCATGTTTTAGCCGCACCAGCTGGCCAGTAAACGCTAACTTCAAACTAGCATATCTCACAGAGACGCAAAGAGACGCAAAATAATTATCTTGCAACAATTTGGCATGATGTTTCCGTGATACGTCATAGCAAAAACTTGGCGGCGACTGCCGACTGGCTGCACTTTTTTTGTAGACTTAGATGTAAATGAGAATATGAAATAACATGAATCAGTATTGTAAGCGATATTCCAAGTGTTTCTAACATGCTTTAAAACATAGTTAAGCAATTCGGTTAAGGGCATAAATGAAAGCTGAAAGACCCACGTTTACGTTGGCAAAGGCGCAACCAGGGGGGGGGAGAGAACCGGGACGTGCCCCCCCCCATTAGGAAATGTGGGGCCCCTCTGAAGGCGGAAGATTAGAGAATCTGATAATAGACCCTCTGGGGGCCCCGTGGGGGCCCCTCATAGGCGGCCCCAGAGGGACCGCCTATTGAAGCGGGCCCTCGTGGGCCCTCTTGGCGCCTCGTGGGGCCCCTCTTAGGACGGCTGTTAGGGCCCTCTGAGGCAGGGCACGTATAGAAGGATTTCGCCCGGGAGCGGCAGGTGCCTCAAATGGACGCCCCTTCCCGAGCATTTGGGCCTCTCCCGAGGTTGAAGGGCCCCCTTGGGCACTATGGCCCCTCCGTGCTGACTAAGGCAAATTAGGCATGTTAAGGTACTTTTGACCAGACCAGGACCTTCTAGACTGGTCAAGGGCCTTCGACATCATGGGGCCCTTTGGTAATTTTCCAGGGGCCTCAGCCCTCAGGTTCTGTCAAGGGGCCTTAAGACCTGGTAAGAGAACTGCTCGTGGCTGCTTTGTCACCCTACTAGAATCGCCAGGAGTAGGGAATCTAACCTTCTCGGGGGCCTAGGGAGCCCTCGCCTGGCCCGAGGCCGTCCCTTCTGTGCTGGTTACAGGACCCATTTGGCTGTTTATGACCCTATATCTGAACGGCAGGGACCCTTTTTGGTATTACAGAGGCCCTCTGATCAAACCGGGCCTTTCATGGACGTCAGGGCTTCTGGTTTAGAGAGGGTCCTGTTGGCCTCTCTGACAATTGTGACACATTAACGAGAATGCATATCCAGGGATATAAATTTACAATTTCGCGTCGCTCTACGGCGCCATTGATTTAAGTTCCGGTCTTGGTGCCTAAAAATTTCAAAGTTGGTATAGCTGATTTCAAAACTGCTGGACACTGGTTAAAAGTTAATATGGAGTTTGCTAAATTCGGCCAAAAGTTGGTATGGGCCATGCTATACATTATATAACTGGCCACCCCCCAATTTTGGGTTTTATCAGCCAAACACTCGTAAAATTTTCGCGCGCTTCGCGGCGCTAAATAAACTTAAGTACTACTATAATTAGAAATCTTATTTAAAGCGGGCAAAGAGTCTTTCTTCATTTCGCCGACCCCCTTAATTTATCGGGCGACGACCTGCGATCTATATTTTTAGATAAACGTTTAATATTATACTGTTTTTTCGTAGCAATATATTACGGAGCTATTCGTTTTTTGATTTTTCCGAAAAAGTATATTTTTAAGACTCAATATACCAATAAGAGTGACCGGCCAAATCAGAGGAGAAAAGAGGGACTTTTTTTGGCCAGAAAAATAGTGGTCTCCCAAATAAAAAACGATCGGCTGGATCGCCAATGGGAACTGCTGAACCTATTTTTTTTAACAGAACAACTCATTATATTTGGGTAGGAACGCAATTTTATAACCGTTTCAAACGGTGAGCTAGAATACTTGTGACCATTCTTATCGGTATATTAAAAAACGTTGTGGAGCGTGGGGGTAACTTACAGGCCATGCAGCCACAGCGATAAGTTGTTGAGCCGTGGCGGGGGGAGGGGGCAAGGGAGCGTGTCGTCAGCCCTTGTCAACTGTAGGTAACGGGCCTGCAGTTGGCTATGGTAAACACTAAGGTCCGGCTTGTTTTTCTCCTCTAGGTATGTTTACGGCGAATTAGAAACGACCATTCTGTGCATTTAAACTGCATTACTGAGAGCTTAATTTATATAATTCACAGCATAGGTTTAACCTTGTCCATGGTTGTTTTTTTAAGCAACAGTTGTTTTCAACATTGCAAAAACGGTAACACGGATTCTTGCTATAAATAGCAGCAAATACACAGGGGGAATATAGAAGCCTCTCAGAATGCGGTTTTGAGCATACTCAACGATATATATATATAAATATATACGTCAAACATACGGCTAGCGTAAAAAAAACGTCGCATTTAGTGTGTACATAGCAACTGCGGAAGCTGACAGTGTGCATAAAGTCCCGAACTTTTGGTAGGTTTTTTGTATTTTTTTCTTGGGGGGAGAGGGGAGCAAAATATAATAGATTTTTTCGGAAACTGGGGTATCCTAGAGAATAGAATATGGTGCAGGGTCCATTATTGGGTAATAGCAATATGATAGAAAAGCCCCTCGTGCGCCGACGGGGCCCCCCTTGAGTACGTGCCCCCCACCCCCCACCCTTAGAAAATGCTGGAACCATTAGCGCCAGCTTAGTACGCTATCAGGCTACATGACTCTAGCTTTCCACATACCGGCCAAGCGAATACAAAGTTTTGCGCTAAATGAATGATGAAGTTTAGGTAGTTTATTCGGCTACTCCAAGTGCGCACGTTGCTTGGGCGACGTAGCCTGACTTTGAGTCATTTTTTGTCACATAGCAACAGTTGAACGCCAAAACAATTGCGACCACTCGATGCGCCGGTCAATTCTGCACAGAATTATGTCTCTATCGTCTTCAAAATTGAAGTTTAATTTTTCGAATTAAGAGGCATTTTGAAGGCGATCCGTCCCATAGTGCTTGCTCAGAGCCGTTCGGTCCCTAATGTTCTAATGTTAAATGTTCTCTAGCAACAGACATTGTAGCTTGTAAAAGTGTAGGGATTCTATGAGCTGATTTCCAGCCATTTCATATCAATCTGGGAGGTTGCTACCATTTTGGTAGCTCCCGCGCATTTCCTATTGCCAGTTGCCACTTACCAGGTTGAGGCCCGGCGAACATTTAAGCGGACGGCACTTTCGGCAGAATGCTCCTCAAGGCCGGGAATATGGCGAATTGGTCGTCTCATCTACCAGGGAAACAAGGAGTTGGATCCGTGTTTGAGCAAAACAAAAACTTTTAAAGAGACACTGCCACCTTTACATTATATTTGAGTTGAGATAGCCATTTTGCGTGCTTGGCATTGAAATTATGTATGGAATAAGTTAAAACAACCACTGAAGTCGAATCACAGATAAATTCGAGTTTGGTTTTGACATCTGTAACATCCCCAGTCCCCAATGTATTTGAACGAGGACCCTGAGCCGATGTCGTAGTTTCTCTTTACTAAATGTTGATTACAGTCGACTTGTTTTACCTTTGGCCATACATTAGCCATACAATAGTCATACTTATGGCGGTGTGAAGGTTTTATTTTTTCTTAAAAAAAAATCCTTCATAAGACGTCATCAGCCCAGAAATTAAAATGCATTTTTCTTGAAATTAAGCAATGTGTGTGCGAAAAATGTCATAATCGTGTTCGGCAGCAATTACGTCATATTAAGCACCACAAACAGCGTACATTTGAGAACTTTTGGGAAGGTGGCAGTGTCCCTTTAAAGACAAGTGAATGATTGGCGGTACCTATAAGCAGAGGTGGGTTAACTTCCGTTACTTTACTAGTTCCGTTAGTAACGGAGTAGCGGACTATCAAGACCGTTACTCCGTTGCTTAACCAGTAAGACGCCTTAAAGGGAACAGTTCACATTGGAAGAAAAAAAACGAGGAAAAGCTCAGAAATGATGAAGAGAAGCTAGAAATTTGTTATCATGATACTAGTAAGTCATAAAATATATATTTACGCGGAAAAAGCAAATTAAAATGTCAGATATTTGGTTCAAATTTATACTTTTTCATCTAAATGACGCGAAATCTGTTTTCTGAGAAGCACGTATGTCATCAAAACGTCAACGATTTGGAGGGATCGTGGCGCATACAAGACAGTACTTGCCTAATAACTTGTTGAAGATGCGGAAAATGCAACGCTTTTAGAACCACGGAGATTAATCGAAGTTCAAAATCACGTGGCTTATTCTTTGCCGTTTATTTGTGTTTATCACAAAGAAGTTTTCGTGGTTCATCTATGGACATGGAAAGTTTGTTGTTTAAGTTGTGTTAAATATTTCAAAAAAACTTTCTAGCCTAGACCATGTATTAATTACACAAATTAATCAGTGTATTATTTGGCATAATCAGTTGCAGTGTAACGATTTATTCTGACCATGCACGCAAGGAAGCAAGCGCAAGCATGAAGACGGATTTGCGCCCATTTCTGTAAACTAGGTACGTCTGGAATTATTTCGCTGAGAATGTTACTGAGAATAAAGTTTTTATAGACGACTTAAGGTATCAAAATCAAGATAAATCCTCACAAAGTTTTCCTTGCAATTCCAGGGAATGAGTCGGTACTGAACAATATTAATTTCTTGTCCAGATACAAGGCACTATGCGTTTTATCAAACACTTTCCCTAAGTCTTACGTCATTATTCTACGCTCATATCTGCGTCATATCAGCCAAAATCAGTCAATCAGCAACGCTGGGAGTTTACCGGGTATACCCGGTCCCGACCTTTTAGGACTGATATCAAATAAATTAAGAGGTTTCTTGAAAATGTGAAAGCGTCACAAGTCATTTTCGAGTATGCGCCACAACTTGGCTATCTCAACTCAAAACCCCATGTTAAAGGTGAACTGTTCTGTTCCCTTTAAACGGTGAAGGACGAGCGAGTCCGAATAAATCCGCGTCAATTTATCATCCTCCCAACGGAGGTTCGTTTTGTGCTAAGCATGCTTTTGAATTGTTTTCGCTATATGTTGTTTGCCGTCGCAAATAGATCCGAAATAAATAGATACTTTGAACTAAACAGGTTTTGCAGCGTTATTTTCAATTTGCAATTATAAGCTTTATGTTTATAGGCAAAATTCATTTTGGGTGGGTATTAGATGGATTTGATTGCGCTTTACAGCTGCATCATTTTTATCGTTAAGCACCCTCTGATTTTTAAGCTACGACGTTGTAATGAAGACAATATTATAAAATCGACAATGTAAATATTACAGGTGGATTTTAGCCCGCGCGGCGTAGGGAGGGTAAATATTAACCCCCCCCCCTCCCGGATTTTCGTAATAACTTGAAAACTATAACCGATAACGACGTCAAATTTGTAGTACCTTATTCAGCATCAATTTGACGTCTTCCTAAAAAAAATCATCGAAAATAAATCAGAACTTTGGGAGATAATGACGTTTTGATGACGTCATGTCATGCCATTTTGGGTTGAATAAAGATACATATTTGATGCATCGTAGAAAACATAGCTTAAATGCAAATTGCAAACGAAAAACTGTTCAAGCAAGGAAATTTAATTCTCTATAAAATGGCAATCTCGAATTTCCCAAATGTGGGGTTTTTGACCCCTAAAATCCAAAAACTTATTTTTTAGGGAAATTTCCCCAAAAAATTGAAATTTTTCAAGGTATTAAAAAACTGGAACATAAATAAGAGAACCAAGTGTAATAAATGCATAAACCAAATTTAAACAGTAATATTTTCATTTTTCAGTGACTGATTGCTCCCAAAGCATAAGTAGCTAATGACGTCATTTTTCCAAATAACATTTTTTTTACCTGATACTGATATATAAATGCCAATGCCATTTATGAGACAAAACTGACATAGAAACGTGCATTGTTTATTCATATTAGTCAGTTTCCAGTTTTGACCTTAGATGACTGATCTTGACCTTTTATGGGGTCAAGTTGTAAAAATGGCTGTTGCTACCGATTTTCACGTGTAAAATAACCCCGAAAACATGTGTCACAAGACTTTCGTTGACCTCTTGGTGACAGTGCCCTTTTGTGGCCTGATCTTGACCTTGACCTTTGCATGCAAATTCACTTTTACTTAATGCAGGAGATGTATTACACCTTTGAGAGCTTTATGTGCATTGATAAGTTTTAAATCAAAGGAATCTAATTGAAATTTGGAAAGTATGAAACCATTAATCAATTTAACTCGAATTTTCCATATGACCTGACCGTGACCAGACATTGACCTACCTTTGAAAAATTTTCGGGTGCATTTTCGATTTGTATCATTTGAGAGGCTTTTCGATTTGCCGCCTTGCGCGTCTCGCTGCGTTTATGTGTCGGGAAGATGACGAGGGGGGTAAAATTTACCCTCCACCGCCACGCGTTCGACTGGAGACCCCTACCGCCGCGCGGGGTTAACTGGCGAAATACTACAATTAAGCCTAAAATTGTTGCTACATTTTAGAAACGGCTACATTGGTTCTACACCAATTACACATTGGTTTTTTGTTTCATCGACCCGTCCCATATGGTGCCAGAACTTGATTTAAATCGTGAAAGCGTCATGCAACCATTATTTTCGCTTGTATAGCCAGTAATTTTGCACGTGCCCACGCGCCACTGCGTCGACACATAGTTGCATACGCCGGCAGTTGGATTCGTTTCTCTGACACATCTGTGTTTGACCTGTGTCTTTGCAACTTTTAGTTGCCCGAGATATAGGTTCGGTATTGCACACCGATGATTTTTGGAGGTTAATTTTTGTGGACGAAACATGTGCGCACGTGCAGTGTGACCCAGAGTTACCTACGGAGTGTTTCAAGACAAAAACTGAAATTTTTTCATTGGTCGTATTTTCGCAGCGAGAAAATAGTTGTCAAAACGAATATAACAGCATATGCCTAAAAAGTGAATTTCTGAACAAATTGGGAAAAAATAATCCTGTTTCATCCTGTATAAACATTTTGATAGCGTTGGTTTCGTTAAGAAAGTAGCCATTCCAAAACTTCATGAACGAAAAAAAAACTTCAGGGTCAGAGGCATTTAGGTGCTCCGCGAGTTCAGGAAGCAGCTTTAATAAAAGTGAGGATACCAGCGACAATCTTAAATCACGTGTTTCACCACGTGACACATAAGTATGGGAATCTGCAATCCCCATACTTGTTACACCATCTACAAAAGCAATGTGTTTATTTAAACTTAATTAATTGATTTTTAACAATTTCTCTAAATGGTTAAAGTTCGGAAAAGATTCCCTGATGGGCAAGAGACATGGATTATCTTGGAATATGGGGCCGTCAATAGTTATACAGCTGTCCGGAGGAATTTCCGACAGAAATTCGGAGTCCATCCGAAAAATGTTCCGAAGGACACGGCATTCAAACGTCTGATCGATCGGTTAGTGGTAGACCGCCAACACGGTGAAAGCCGTGAAGGATTTCTTGGATCCTTTCCTGTCCAGAAAAAAAGGTTTCACTTCGCCGAGTCACATCATAGCTCGCCAATTAGTCCATCGTGAAAGCGGCTACTACTAAAATATTGTAAAACATTTTAAAATGTTTTAAAACATTTCGCGCCAAAATAAAAACCATCGTTTGAAAACGGCTATTAATACAAATATTTTTTCGACATTCAGAAAGAGCTTCTTTAAAGGGAAATAATTCACCTTATTCATTTTGTTAGCACCAATTTCTTTGGCTTCGTGCATGTCTATAGGCAAAGATTTATTAAATAAATTTAAGAAATTAAATAAAATTAATCCCTCATTCAATTTTGTAAGTTTTTACAAACTAAAATAGAGTACATATGCTTATTCAAAACTCATCAGCTGTTTGTCCATCACTATTGAAGCGCGCCATATCTGGCGCCGGTGTTTCGAACTTGTTCGACGCTGGACAATGTCCCTTCAAACAAATCGCCGACACTAAAATGGCCGTCGCTGGTTTCCGAGTTGATTTTCTGATTGAGTTGCCAATGTTTAATTGTTTGTTGAGTAGTTTTGAGGAAAAACTTTGTGTTGCCATGATGATATAAACCATAGTGTTGTACACAGCCAGATACAAAGTTGTACAAAGCTTGTAATGCGGACAATTCATGAAACAATTTCAAAACCAGGTACAACTTGGCCGCCATAGGGGTCCAAGTTAAACTAATTAATTTGGTTTTCCTTGTTTATCAATGGCTATCAAATGTATAGGATCGCCGGTCATATTATCGAAACAAGCAGGATTCAAACTATATTTTCCACTCCATTGCGTAAGAAAACAATACGGAAAAAGCCCGCAGTTTGATGAGATCTACAAGTACTTGCAAGCAGCCGGCAAGTACCAATCATTGAAAGCGTAGAACGCTTATCAACTTTAACTTGAAATATATCTAGGTAGAAATGTTTTTATGCAATACGTGATGAATTTACATTATATTTTGGTCTCATCTGTCGATTTCAAGTGTTAACTCCTTTTTGTGGAAAAAGGTGATTACTTTCCTTTAAACAATGAATATAATTGTATTGCCGCGGAATCTCAGGTAGGCTGATGTGGCCCACTGTCGTCCAATGCAATTCACCCGTCACTCAGGTTCCATGAAATCATAAACATGAGTACCTTTGTCGAAATAAACAAAATCGCTGTTGTTCTCGTTAACGAGTTTAATTATATCGGTGAGCAGTGCAACTATTTAAAATTGCATTAGCAAAATGGATTAGCGATAGGTCCTCATATGCAGAACACTGCCCAGCACTGCATTGGCATGTATGTACAATAAGTGTCATATAAATGCTCCAAATACGTATGAACAATCACTTTATCACCAAGAAGTGACACCCTCCCTTTCCTGTTGGGATTCTCCTGAGCCGCACAGGTTTGTTGACAGAACCACTGACCACAGTACCTGGTACCCAACAGACGGACCGCGGCTAACCTGTCCCCTCACCTGCCACTGTTCCGGCGTGACCACCTTGTGCTTGGCGGTGACGAGCAGCGACTCCATGAGACGTTGGATCTCGCTGGAAATGATACGAGACAACGGTCAGCAATGTTTGACAGGCCGGTGCCGGGCAAGGTGGCGATTGAGCATGACATTGAGAAATTCCAGACAGCTCACGTTACACGTCTATAATGTTCCATCTATTTCATGGCGTTTTTGTCAAGTATCTCGACACAGCTGCAGTGTAATGGATTTCTCACAGCAGGAGGGAAGTCAGTCCGCAGCGAAATGGGCAAACTTATCGCCGAAGGTCCTGCTGGTCATTGCAATTGTTAGTGACTCTTCTCTCGGAAAATGTGGGTGTGCATGCCTTCCACAATCCCGTCCTTCGCGTGTCCGCGCCATTTTGCCTAATAACACCGACCCCTGATGCGCACCACATTATCCACCGTACCACCCACTGCGTGTCCAGACAAACTTCTGTCCCTCTCTCTCTCTCTCTCATCATATATTGGAGAGAAGACGGCTGTTGGTACGGCACGATTAGACACCCCGCTGTGATCAACCCTCCCCACTGCACCTGCGCTCCTTCGCTCCCCACCGACTCCTGACTCACGCGAAATTCCTGCCGGTGGTGCCCGGGTACAGCATGGACAGCTTGAGCCGCTGGTCGGGCCCGATGATGAACACGGCCCGCGCCGTGGCCGGCTTGTTGTCGAAGCGCGGCTCGTCCGGGTCAATCATGCCCAGTTTCCTGGCCAGCTGGCGCTCCTCGTCCGAGATGATTGGAAACGGGAACGGTCCCGAGCCCATCCCGTTGTAGGAGCGGATGTCCTCGATCCACGACCTGCGGGTCAGGCAGAAGCACGATCATGGTGGTCAGGGTAGACTGTACCGCAGTACATCTGAGATGGGTAGACTGTACCGCAGTACATCTGAGATGGGTAGACTGCACCGCAGTACATCTGAGATGGGTAGACTGTACCTCAGTACATCTGAGATAGTTAGGCTGCACCGCACTGCAGATGCAAAGTAGATTTCCTTATACAGTTTATCCCTAGCGTTCATGCCCTTTTTGTGTTGCAATGATCTGTACCCTTAAAATCGCAGACATAACTAAAATGAAAATCGTATTTTTGCATGCAATACGACAATAATTTTCTTCGAAAATTATTCAGAACCATAAAGCATTGTTTTGGTTGATGGTGAACTGAACACAATAACTAATACAAACTTGATAGTGATGGAAATGATAAGATTAATTTGTTTTCATCATAGATATAATAATAAAAATATTGGCAAAATAAATGTTGAGCAGTAATACTTTTCCTTATAAAGATCATTTGTGGACATGGAGCTGGTGAGGTGTAAATTAACCAGCGACAGCTCTACAGAGCTATCAGCGTAGAACTGTCGCTGATACAATTTTGGCACAGTTTCATCGCATTAAAGGAAGTGTGTCTAGTGACTCTTTTGGCATGTCAAATATATTTTTATTACGGCAAGAAGCTGTTGGTTTGATTATTGGATACGGTAAAAATCACGCATTCAGCCCCTTTAGTTGAATTTTTGCTTATATTCTGCTTTGCATTGTTTCAATATCCATAAAAGATCTCCACTATAAACAGAGTAAAGAAGTTGTTATCTAGAATAGCGCGCATAATGCAATAAACTTCCCATACGATTTATGTTAAATGGAAACCGTGGCAGGCGACAGCTGCTACCAGCGCACACGAGCTGTTTGTATTGGCCTATTCTATTTCTATACTCCACATGACCGATGTGAGTAGACACACTTCCTTTAAGATTGAGAGCAAAGTAGGAAGGGGATTGTTTTATTTCATTTATCATGTATCATGAATCAGGCAAATCAATTGGTTTGAGGGACTATTTCTTATTCGAATGATAACAACGGTCTGACAACCAAGCGGTTTCTGTTAGATATTGCGTGCATTTATAACCTAATGTTATATAAAAGAAGCTCATGTGAATTTCTCCTACCAGAGCGAAGACTTACTTGTGCGATTCGACGGGGTCGCAGGAGATGCAGGCCATCTTTACGCCGCGCCTAAGCATCCCGGGCGCCATCTTGGCTGCGGCGCCCATCTCGGTGGTGCAGACGGGAGTGAAGTCGGACGGGTGAGCTAACAGGATACACCAGCTGCCGATACACCGGTCAGAGGTCACAGGTCAATCAGAGCTAACAGGATACACCAGCTGTCGAGACGCCGGTCAGAGATCACAGGTCAATCAGAGCTAACAGGATACACCAGCTGCCGAGACGCCGGTCAGAGATCACAGGTCAATCAGAGCTAACAGGATACACCAGCTGCCGAGACACCGGTCAGAGATCCCAGGTCAATCAGAGCTAACAGGATACACCAGCTG
>VOPJ01005182.1:25000-32377 GCA_014673585.1 Semibalanus balanoides | reverse complement strand
TGTCACTTCCAGAAGTCAGTGGTGGGGTGCCTATGCATGTGCGCACGCCTGCGCACCCTTTTTTGTATCTCAGAAACTACTTGCTTGATCGAATTGAAATTCACATTACATTTCCTTCGTGCTCGTTCGTTCATCGTCAACATGCCGCCTTACATTTATAATTGACAATCGTATGGTAATTTCCAGTAACCGATCCTTTTTATCGTCAAATGCTTAATTTGCAGCACATTAGTAATAAATCTGATGATTACGTGACCTGCCTTGACGGATCCGTCTTGTATATTTGGTCGGAAATCAGTCTGAAGCCAAAACTTATCCACTGTTTACGCATTCCCAATAAATTATGCAATGACCTCTAAATGTCTCTGTTCCCTTACGCATCACGTTTATCATCACCTGTTCCTCAGGTCTGGTGAAACCAATTCCAACATCTGGCTGACTGTTTCGCCTTACCCTGTCTCTCTCGTGCCGGACTGCTCTGTTCCTGGGCAAAGGAGAAGTTTCGCAGTGTCCATCGACACTTGGCGAGCTGCACGCAGGCATTCTTCAGTTGCAGTCAAGTGCATCGTCAAGTAAGCGTAAAAATGCGCGGTCAGGAATGAGTTGCACATCGGATTACACCGGCGCTGCGGATCGGAACTTACCTAATTGACTGGACCCACCCAGGGTCCCTTCCACTAACTCCCGCGCCCCACTGCGGCCTCTGCATTTCCTTCGCTCGATCCTGAGGGTTGTTTAACACCCCCCTTTAACTCGGCTTCCTATGTACGTAGATTCCTTAAAACTCAACAAATATTATAACACTGTTCGAAACCGTTTTTATCGAAAATCATTTCGGAATTATTAACAGATTTTTTTCGCTCACGTCAAAACTTCCAAGGTCCACCAAGGTCATCGAAGGTCCCAATATCTTTCCAGTTTAAGGACATCGCTCCAGAAACCCCCAAATATCTCGGAAACTATGCTATCTAGAAACAAACGATCAAAAGACAATCGCTAGCCATTAAAATTCGCAATCGCAAACATGTCCTCAAAATTGACCTCAGAGGCCGTTCTTATAAAAAATCGAGCCGCTGGCTCGATTTTTGTGATGTGCTCAGAACTCGGCGCAGGATATGTTTAGCGTCGAAATAGTTCCTCAGATTTGTAGCACCAAAGCCAAATACAATGTTGGTATCCTACATAATGCCCAAACATAGCAAATATCCAGTCCGGCTCTGATTTACCTAAGATAACTTGGCCTTCTGGTCCATAGTTTAGGAACTTCTAGGGCTCTTAGAGGTCACTCATAGTCAAAAATGCCCCTCGATGTTGACAATAAAAATATCTTTCGCAAATTACTTTTACCTGATTATCCAAGGATAACGCAATAGTATACTGTTTATCCGCCATCATGTCTTGTCTCGTCAAAGGCGCTGTTGGTTGGAATTTGTTAAATTTTATCATTGTTAGGTCAATTAACAAAAATAACTTTCAGGTTCAGTTTCAAGTGGCCCTGGACTCAAGTAAGTCATGTTGCATATCAGGAAGATGTTGTCTTAAGCGAGAACCCCAAACACATTTGTGAAAGTTTTACACTTCTCTTATCTTCATTATTGTCCAGAGTTATTGACGAAAGTGGGTGTTGGTGACCTTGGATTGCCTCAGACTGACCGTAAGGGATCACTTTGCACGCAAAAACCTGCACGGGATTTCATCCATAATATCCCTATTTGATTAACATTACCAGGAATGCAATCAATGGATCTGATATCGTCGAAATATACCCAAGAAATACCATCCTTGAATTATTGCTCCCTTGACCTGTCTGAGGTCACAAAATTGACCTGACCTAAGGTTCCACGATTATTACAAAATCCGAGATATCACCCATTTTTTAGATATGATGACTTAATGTAATGTCTTTACCAAAGTTTGATATCGAATTCCTAAAACCTGGGGAAACTGTGGTCATGGCACGACCGCAAACTTTTTGGGAGGTGGGCGGTGGGGTCACTTGACCTGACCAAATCCAACACGAAACTTAAATTTTCTCAAAATGTGCGGAAAGGATCATTTATTATTTATGCCAAATTTGGCAGCGCTACGCGCCGCCTTTTTTCGTTATCTCGATAAAACAAGAGGGGTGTTCAAACAGCCCCCCCCCCCCTCCTCAGTGGGGCGCGGGCTACTATGGGGTCAGTTGGCTGCTACTATCACTTTCTGCGCATAGAATAACCCCTCAAACCATCGTCGCATGGCTCGTAGAGCTCTTGCCGATAGTGATCTTGCGTGACCTTACCTTGGCCTTTTCTTACAATATAACCCATATAACCTTTGTGTGATGATGTTGCTGTGACTTGTAACCTGTCCTTTTACCTCAGACCTCCGGGAGCAAAAGAGTACCAGAAGTGGGCGACTGACTTGATTGATACATTCGGTGAATCAGTCAGACTGAAGGCGTCTCTCCTGGAATCCATCGTAATTATCTATGATGTTCTATCCTAAGCCTCGCCACTCTAAACCACTTCAATGCATTTGATGACCCAATTGATGTGGATAATCGTGAACTGAGTCAATGTGCTCATTATTCTGCATCACCACCACAAGCTTATTCCACTATAACTATTTTATATATCTAGCTAGTGCTCATGGTTCATTTTCGTCGATAGAATATCGGCGATCAGCATCTTAATTGTCCTTTGGAGAGATGGAGAAGCATCCGTCGTTGCGCTCGTGTCTCAAATCCATAGGCACTGTCTTCCGCTACGTAACAGTGCCGCACTGGCTCATAAACGGCAGATGCGTTGCGTGCCCGTTCGCTCCGACTGATGGTCATGAAATGTCCTTGTCCCGTTCCCTGCCCGTCGACCACGCGACATTGGTCACCCCTTTCCCTCCTCTCCAAACCCAAGATGCTCACCAAACATCATAATATATCAGGTCAATTTAGCTATATCGGGGTGTAGACGGGACCGCCACATTGTGCAGGGTTACGGACTGAGACATTACAAGTTCAGAATTGAAGGAAAAAAGTGTTTCTCTTCATCTTTTCTCTGGATTCGCATCCAGAGTTTCTATCCCTGTGTTTAGTCCTCGATTTACTACAGGGTTTTCAATGCGTTGTCATGTTCTTGAATGTGTTCAGCAGAACCGCTGTTAACCGGTCGAAGCTGAAGTACAAGCTAAAGAATACGAGATTCCGGCACCCCGAGCACATCGTCACCTCTGGGCAGCCCCAGGGCAAGCGGCTGAAACTGGCAGCCGCCGCGGCAGTCGGTCTCCCGAACTACTCGCCTGCTCCGCCTCAGGACGGCGCAGAGCTGGTGGAGTCGGCCTACAAGCTCAAGAATCAAAAGGACTTACCCTCTGAAGAGGTGGAGCCCTTAATAGACAAGACGTTCTCCAGCAAGGAAGGTGCTATGCTAACCAGATCGAAAGACCCACTCAAAGAAATCAAAGAATAGGTTCCATGAGCTCTTCAGGAAAATGAATTCGTTAAGGATTATCAACAAGAACAGTTTTGTATTTTTGCCCAGTTTGTCAGTTTGTTTTGTCTTAAACGTTTCTAAAACGTTGATCCTGTTTTATTTCCAATGGTTTATCAGAAACATTGCAACTACGTTTGTAACCTATAATGATTCATTACGAGTTAATATTTATCATAATGTGACATTCCACGATTTGTTTATGATTCAGTGAACTTTAATGTTGCACCCTGGTATCACACTACACAAAGTTTATTCAAAGGAGTTCTGGAAAAACTCGGCTCGGCAAATCACGCTTACTGTATGGTCTGAGTAAAGCAACGCAGTTTGTGCTGTCTACTTTTACATGTCTTACTTGAAAATCGTAGCCCGTTTTCTAGTGGCAAGGGATAATTGCACTTCGATTTATGCGGCGTTAACCTTTGAACAATGTTATGTGTGTGCCGCTTTGTCCTCCGCAAGCCTGTATTTCGCATGGACCAATATCGCAAACATTTAGAGTTAACTTCGATTTTATAACTGGGAATTCATCAAACCAGCTACCCATACCTGATCCAATCTAAGCTGACGTCATCTGCTGTTTTATTACGTTAAAAAACGATCTATATCTAATGCGCTGATCGGATCCTTTCAAATGCTATTATTCACAACCGTTCTTTCGGCCGCGTTTCTCTAAACCAGCACTTACCACAGGTCCCTTTGAACCGGACCGTCTGCACCAACACCACTGTTGAAGAAGTCGTGCTGGCTGTTTCGGTAATAAGAGCTGTTCTGGACGTTTTAGATTACATTCGATCGTTTTCGTTTCAGATCTGGGATGAGTTTCTCGCCGCATCTGCTACGTATCATTCTGTTTCTCTTATTCGCCCACCTTTATCAAGTTCGATATAAAATTTGACTAAGACCTCCTTGACATGGCCTTTTCTAGCGTCAGGCCTTAATTTTTTACCTTTTTTACCGCCCTCTGTACGTTTACATGGGATGAGCGCTGAAACTTGCTGACCTATTCCCGGTTTTCCGTAGCCCGGTCGCAGTCGCTATCTGCTCCTGACTGGCATGGCCTGTGGTCTCGGGTCGGCAGCAATCGCACTCAAGGCCAGGGGTGACGGTCAGTCGTAGCGGGTGCGGGCCGTTTTCCCAAGTATGTCGGCATTCGTAAAACTTCCTCTCTAAATTTCTGCCGGCCAACCAGGAATTGCGTTGCATTCGGATGGTGAGGTCAGGACTCTGCCCGTCACACAAGCTGCTGCTTAGGCGCGAGTCTTTCTGAACTCTTGAAGCCATTTCTACAAAAATATTTGGACTAAATTTATATAAATATAAAAAGTGTAATCCGATTTATGATTTCCCCGTGACCTGCGCCTCCTGCGTGATTATGAGAAACACGAATGAAATGCAAAAGCACTTGCTCTAGCCTTTATACATACAAAGATGCAAGCTAAAAAAAAGTTTTCCCTGATAAATAAGCATGTTGACCTTTGCTGACCACCCCTGCGTCTCTGTCGAGCCTGAACTTATTGACCCTATCTCAAATCTGGATCCGGAATGCTTGAATCAGGTGTTTCTAATGGCCATGTTCAATGTTTTTTAAACGGAATGCTCCTAGCTATGTTAAGCTACTGAGTAGCCCGGATTATAGCTGAAGCAATGCTCAAATTTATCAAAATATGGAAAATATTGACCCGTTCTTTGACCTGCTGTGACCTCACATATTGACATGATCAAACCAAATAATCTAAATACTTCTCTAGTATTCGTCACGGCCTACCTATACGCCTGTTTTTCGCTTCTCCGCTTACGTTGCCCGTAGTTTTCGAGATCTCTGGGGGGACGGGTTATCCCCCCGTCAGCTCCCTTAGTTGCGCTCAGACAGGCCGGGTTATTATCGACTATCGGTCCACTGATGGACTCAAGTTGCCATTACTTTTTTTTTAAATTTGAATCGAATCTCTGGACCCATCCGACCATCAGAAAATGTCGTGCTGCGTGCATCAAGATTCATGACTCAACTCTGATGACTTTCTATGTTTCAGATGATAGCAGACCTCCTGCGCAGGTGTCTATAACGGGACTTTTTTTAAACATAACGTGCACTAGCCCTGGCGGACGGCAGAGGTTAGTGTACGATTGGGAGGTGTAGCCGTCACCTCTCCGAGCGTTTTTGACGCTATGCCTCTATCACTGGACAACCAGTAAAGAATAAGAGCATAGATGGCCTTGCCTTCTCTGGGGCCGTGGGCGGCACACCTCCGTTTTCGCGGTGCTGTCAGCACAGAAGAAAGGCGTGTGGATTCCGCCTCTCCTCGCACGGAGCTTCAATCCATACAAAGAAGAATACAACTTCTCGCGGGTGCTTCATGAAGCAAAGAGTGTGACTTAATAAAAAGGTTTTCTGACAACGGCTTGCCACGTTCCCTGAGTTTCTCGGTTTTCTCTGAGGTCTCGTTCTCGTTCCTGAGTCTCGTTCCTGAGTCTCGTTCCTGAGTCTCGTTCCTGAGTCTCGTTCGTTCTGTGTTCCTGAGTCTCGTTCGTTCCTGAGTCGAGATGCTGATTTAGAGATTGTTAATCGTTCGAGATCGTTACTCGTAATACACGTTACTCGTTCCGGTCATTTGTTTCGGTTGAGACGAGCCACCAGTTTCGGGTGAGACTAGCATCTAGTTTCGGGTGAGACTAGCATCTAGTTTCGGGTGAGACTAACATCTAGTTTCGGGTGAGACGAGCTACCAGTTTCGGGTGAGACGAACTTCCAGTTTCGGGTGAGAGAGCTGCAGTTCGGCTTGAGAACAGTTTATTGGAACAGTTTGAGAAAGCTGCTAGTTCTCAGTTGAGAATATTTGCGGTCTGCCTAGATATTCTCATCCTAAAACTAGCAAAAGTTCTCAAAATCGGTTGTCTTGGAAATTTGAGATAGGGAAAATGAGAACACTTTTCGATCTCTGAGACTGAAAAGGCTTCTCGGTGTTTTTTCAGTGTAAACTGTCGCTAAAAACGTCTGCGGTCACCTCACGGAGCTATGTGTGACCCTTGGCAAAAGGCAAAACAATTCAAGCTGCCCAGTGGCAACTCCTGCCCGTGGTTTGAAAAAGAGGTTTCGGCTGCGGGTCGATTGGAAGGGCACATATAGAGAAAAGTTGCCAAGAAGAAGTGTTGTGTCCAGCTTTGTGGATAGGATGTTTCTCAGACAAAGGAGATCGAGCTGGATCCTCCGATCGGATAGAGATGTAACTTCGAAGAAGCGGGCGAGGTCTGTGTAGGATAGTGAAGGCGCGGATCCGGAGGAGGTGTGATGTCACAGCCACATCAGGAACTTGTGCTGAGCCCGATCGACCCACACCGTGTAGTAATCGGCCGCACCAGTCCAGATCACACTCTCGACCCGCACCGTGTAGGAATCGGCCGCACCAGCCCAGATCACACTCTCGACCCGTACCGTGTGGGAATCGGCCGCACCAGCCCAGATCACACTCTCGACCCGCACCGGGTGGGAATCGGCCGCACCAGCCCAGATCACACTGTTGGGAATCGCCGCACCAGCCCCAGAATCGGCCGCACCAGCCCAGATCACACTGTGGGAATCGGCCGCACCAGCCCAGATCACACTCTCGACCCGCACCGTGTGGGAATCGGCCGCACCAGCCCAGATCACACTCGCGTACTCCAGGATTGAGCGTACACTGGAAACGTAGGCGGCAAGCAGAGCAGTATGGTCAATTTTTAAACTGTTTGTCGAACCTGTTGGAAAAGACCGAATAAGAATTTCAAACGATCGGTTCGCTCGTTTAACAGCATCTCGATATAACAGTATAACAGTATATAACAGTATATAACAGTATATAACAGTATATAACAGTATATAACAGTATATAACAGTATATCGATATTTACCAGACCCCCAAAATGCACGAAA
>VOPJ01005182.1:0-20000 GCA_014673585.1 Semibalanus balanoides | reverse complement strand
CTCCAGTGCGCGTGTTAAGTCATTTTATGATGCTGATTTCAAATTGTGCGCGTATTTAGCATTACTAAATGTTCCTTTACGATTTAAGTTCGATTTTTTATACATTTACGATTTGATGACATTTGAGGTCTTTGACATGACCTCAAAGGTCACCTAATGTCATATGACCTTAAAATCAGATGTTATTGGCTCCCTCTTGTCACAAGCAGCCCGCCCGTTGTTTAATCGAAGCTCTAGTTCAATTTGGGGTCAAACGCCAAGGGTAGGGGGATTCTAACCCCCCGTCTACACGGTCACGCAGTGATCTTACCCTACACTGGCGAGGGTTAAGCATTTAGAGAACCACTTGTCTTCCCTCTATAACAAATTATTAGTTCGTATACGAACTGATTATTTGTATAATTTGTTTGTATAAGTATGTATAATTTGTTAAAATACATTGCAAACAAATTACTTTAAATACATTTTATGTATTTAAATATACACACATGCAATGCTGTGTGAGAAAATGCAACCTAATTAAAAACAATTTAAATGTAACACAAACTATCAAATAGGTATTTTATTTACCATTCTATATATTTTAAAGAAATCAGAAGATACGAGCTTTGACACCCGTCTAAATAAATTGAACGATTTTTTTATACTGGTCATGTTGAGTTTGGACTACGATACTAATGCAATATTCTGCCAATAACGATAACCTCATATAACGGCACGCAGGTATGTAATTCCAGCTAAAAAATATTTGAATAAGTATTTCCCCAAAAAAACGCAGAGGAGCTGTTACGCGTTGCACAATGCAAACTGACGCACCACCAGGCTGTCTAGCTATTTCTCTGCCGGCTGCACGGACGAAGCCAAGGGGGTTGTGGGCACGGGGTTCATGACCCCCCTGAGCGAAATAAATTCACATTATATAAAATGAGTTTCTCTGAAAGCCGCCCGCCACCGAAGGGTAACGTCTTGTCAATTTCGAAATGGTTGTAAGTTTTCCTTGTCAGTTTCCTTTGGATTTTCATTTGAAAATAATGCAGACACTGGTCTTCAAAAGGTCTTCAAATCAACAACTTCAATAACAGGTAATACTTCAGCAATGCACCGACTTTTGGGAGTGTTACCACCCATGTGAATTTGGAAGGTGCGTTGCTGAAGTATTTTTCGGTAATACTTCAGCAACCGCACCTCACAAATTCACCAAATCACACAATAGGCTAATTCACTCCGGTGAGGATATAGTTTTAAGTAACTATCTTTGTCAATTGTGAGTCAATTTCCAATTAAAAATTACCAAAAGATGCTTGGGATTGACTATAGTGCAAACATTAACACATTTTAAATCGCGTCCAATATTATTGGCGAGTCGAGTCCCAGCGAACGCAGTTGTTTTTGGTTTTACATATCTGATACACGGAGCATCTTTTGCCGTTCGCTGCCTCCTTGTGACGTCACAACTGGTTTTGGTGACTTAAGATTCTTGTGACGTCACATGCAAATATATATATATTTTTTTTAACTACACCAAGTTACGACTTTTTCAGAAAAATGAATGCCAGAACCGTGATCAGGGCACTCTTCTACATCATTCTTCATACTTTTCCCAAAGTGCTATATTCCCTTTAACAGGTTCCACACTGAGAAAAAAAATCACTCAGGCAAGGTTGTACCAACCAAAAACCAAGATAAGATACTCAGANACCAAACAGTCGGAAATATCTTCAACTCCTCTCTGACCTTAACCTACACTAACTCGTCAGTGAACCGACGCACCTTTTACCTAGACCAACAATTTTAGACCACATTATCACTAATCAGTCTTATCTACACTCCTCAGCCCGCGTACTACCTGACTCTCTGAGTGACCATCAGCCCGTCACCCTTTCCGTATCACTCCCAAGAATCCGCACTGTGCCCGAAGTCCGCCACATCATACGCTGGGATCGGACAAACTGGGATAGTGTCAGCCTCGACCTCTTGCTATCCGACTGGGTTCAACTGCTTGCGGCCGACGGTGTAGATGCCAAGGTAGAAGAGTTTATGCGGGTATGGAACAAAGTTTTCGATCGTCACTGCCCAGCTGTACAGGTGCGATCAAGTCGGAAACGAGGCTGCCCATGGCTAACACAAGATCCGGAGCTCCGCGATGTCATGGCACAGCGAGACGAGGCAATAAAAAACTGAAGAAAACACCTCACGGATGAAAATCACGCTATTTACAGGAAGCTGCACAACATGGTCCACAGTCGGCTAATACGTGCCCGCAGGGACTTTCTGTGCAACCAACTCACCAACAATGACTATCAGGACTTTTGGTGACTTTTGACAATGACTTTTGACAATGAACAATGACTTTTGGTCTAGGTTTAATCAATTTGCAAAATGTGCTAATGCGAGGAGCGCGAACGCGGACACTAAAATCAGGGGTGAGCTAGCCAACCAGTTCAATGAGTATTTTGCAAATGTCGGCTCCAGAATCGCAAATGACCTGCAATCGAGTGTTAATACTGGCCAGTCAGAGCTGCGTCCTCCGACTGTTTGCACGTCTGGTTTTCGACTACAGCCTGCTACACTTCCCGAACTATCGAGAATAGTGCGTCATATGAGTGATTCCAGAGCTGTTGGTCTGGATGAGGTTACAATACTAGCGGTGCGGCGCTGTTTTGATGTCATTGGTCCCTCCTTGCCACATGTGATCAATACCTCCCTCGTTAGTGGAATTTTCCCCTCGAAGTGGAAAACGGCTTGCGTGGTTCCATTGCACAAGGCTGGAGATCGTAGTGTAGCAAGTAATTACCGGCCTATCTCTTTTCTGTCAATCCTGTCAAAAATAGCCGAACGCATTTGCTGTACTCAACTTAGTCATCATCTGCAAGTCAACCACATTCTGAGAGACATCCAGTACGCTTATCGACGTGGCCATTCCACGGAAGACGCCCTCCTCGACGCTGTCTCATGGGTAAATTCAAAAATCGACAACAGAATGCTAGCTTCAATTGTGACAATCGACTTGAGCAAGGCCTTCGACAGCATAGACCATAGCCTCCTGCTGCAAAAATTAGAATGGGCTATGCTTATTTCACCTCACTGGTCTGCGATGCTACCTTAGAGACGCGGGTATTGATGGTTCGTGGTTCGGTCAGAAAGTCTCGTCCAGTTCAATATGGCAGTTTCCTCATGGGTCTATCATTGCCCTATTCTTTTTAACCTATATTTGTAAATGAGATTGAGCGGGCTCCCTCGTCTCATGGTGTCGGATCTGCCATAGTTATGCTGACGATACGCAGCTGCTCGATTGCTCGCCATCTGACAGTATCAGTCTGTCACAGGCCACAGCTCAAAATCCGCCTAGAAGAGTCAGCAACATCGGAATAAAAAATAACTTACTTTTCGTCAAAACGTTATTTTTCGCAGCCAGTATCCATTTTTCATTACGATTTTTAGCGGATATGGGGGGCTAATTTGTATTGCCGCCCCTGTCCGGCCTGGAATGGGGGGGGGGCTTTAGCCCCTGCCGCCCTCCCTGGATCCGCCAGTGCAATTCACGCGGGGATTCAGGGGAATCGGTAGAAAAATGCGCTTTCTACCGATCCCCGTACCAACGAATGAACGGGAATACCAATGTACGAGTAGATTGCCGAACTACAGTAGTGTAAAATGTCCGTCAAGGATTCCACCAGGGACTATTATGGATCGGGTGCACCGATGGGGCCCACTTAATTATTCCGATTGTTTGGGTTGGGCATTTTTTTTTACTTTTCATGGGAACTGGGCGGGCATGAGTTTGGAAATGGCAATTTTAGAATAATTTCACCAAGCGTTATTTTTTACTTGACAACCAGATGTTCAACCAGGTAAATATGTTTTTAAAATGATATGGGACAATTCAACAATAGACTTTGGAATTATATTACAAAAAAATCGCGATAAGTATTAGGGCGATTTTTTGTTAAATCATGTCTGATCCTAAGTCTGATCCAATAAGATAATGTGGACCGCAAAGTGTTCGATAAGTCCAAATCAACAGCAACACACAGGTACCTAATAATATTTTTGCGTTAATAGTATGAGAGCCAACATGCTAGGGTAATGGTTGCAAATTTTGTGAAAATAATGATCTGCCTTATCTGAATGGGCCCCTAATGGGCATGGGTATCAATATGATTAATTTTAATGGGTTTGGTCTGGGTCTAGGCTTCGTGTTCATGGGCTTCGGCTGGCTGGGATTAAGGTTTGGGCAATGGGCACCCATGATAGTCTCTGGAGTCCAGGGACTCCCACCGGGAATGTGACGATCACAATACAGCATAGGTCACAAAAGGTCATTTTACACAAAATATATACGAAAGCCATGCTCAGAGGAGGTAAAATTGCTTTGAGTGGCCCCGACCAAAAGTCGCACATGAGAAAGATGACACCCAGCCAGCTAAGCTAGGATCATTTTGGAGGTTCCCTCTGCATAAAGGCACGTTCATTCAGGCGCAGGGGCGCCGGAACTCTCCGAAAGTTTGTGTGTGTGGGGGGAAGAGGGGAGGGTGGAGGAACTCTGAAGTAAATTCTTGCCATGCATCGCCATAGGCATAATGTTTACATTTGATAAAGTTGGGGGCTGCCCCCTCTGCCCCCGGTTCCTGTGTCCTTGTTCAGGCGTTGTCAGACATAAATTGTGAACTGTGTTTTTCCAGTGGGAAATACAGACGCTGCTACTCTGTTAAAGTAAATACTTTACTATTACTCTGTTATATTTATCCGTGATGGAGGATGCCTACGCATCAAGGCACGTGAGACACTGAATGGTCGTTTTTTTATCGGGGTCAGCTTTGCACTATGTTCTCGGAGGGGCGAGCTCTGTCAGCTCTGCACTATGCCGGGGAGGGGGCGAGGAGGGGCCTGGGGTTGGACCCCCCATGGGACCCCCTCCACTCTGAGGCAGGGGATTAGATCCAGGAGCCTATCCCCAGAATCGTTACCCCGGGAATCGCACCCGGGGCCACCGCGTGGCAGTCCGAGGACATACCACGGAGCTACCGGCTCCCCCGAATGGTCGCTGGTAAAACACTTAAGATCCTCTGCCCGACAGTACAACCCTATGACTAAAATACACAAGGACTGGGTCCGGGTCCGGATCAGTGGTATATCCTCATTTTTTCGTCGGAAATATGGGTGAAACTAAATCATTGAAAATCAAGAGCTGAAACGCAACTGCTAATTTTAAAAATGCAAGTGTTCATACATACCGACTGACGTGATTAATGGATACGTGATGAAGAATATATCTGTTTGGTTTGACGAGGCAGTATTTCTAAGGATTATCACTTGGTTTTCGCAGAAATGGCATAGTAAATTATTATTGACTGTCATTTTGGGCCCGGGTACCTCAATCAGAATGAACATTTTGTCCCCGACCTTGTCCATAAGGACAGAACACTTTACCACCCCTGGCCATGCTACACAAGCTGTATGGATCATTTAACGCATGGAAAACGACAGTGATACTAATTTGACCAGCATACTTCATGTATTATTTACTGTACTCATTCATGTGTTCATGTAAATGTCAAGCTAAGGTCAAAGTAAGGTCCAAATTGTAAAAAGTCGAAATTAATAAATACAAGTAAAAAACGTATGTTTCACAACCATTAACCAGTTTCGTTTAAAAAATGCAGTGCTCTCATGTTACCTTATTCAATTAAAAAACGCATTTAAAATTACGACGTCATGAAGTTCACCACAGAGCACTGTAATTGACTCAGTCAAAAATGATTCTATAATTTGGAATTAGGGTATGGTATTTGTTTGCATATAGTTATCTGACATATTTTCCCTTTTGTATTATCTCTGAAATTTTTGATTTTGTTATCTTTTTTTTAAACAAATGCGTGTTTTTTAAATTGGGTAAAAAATAACAAATCCGAGATCGACATTTTTCGCCTTTATTATTTGCAATCTTTATCTTTTTTATTGTATTTTGCTTATTCTATTGTCTTTGTACGGTCTGTAAAAGTTTAGCTGATTTATGTGTAAAATCGTGTTTTTTGACGTCACTAAATTAGCAATATCTAAGCAAAAAATACATCATTTTCACACAGAAGACGTGAAATTGTTGTAGAACAAGGAACCCGAAGTTTCACGATGTTAGCGCCATTTGTTTAAGAGTTATAGCAAAAATAACATGAGGGGCGAAACGCCCCACAGTCAATGCCGGGTTAGGTCTGATCGAGATACATATGACGTCATATTACACTTTTCACACGCCAATAAAATATACCGCCAGCTGACTGATTTTCGTGCCCGGCCGCGACGGTGACGCCAGTCGTAGTGCAAAGCTCTAGCTACTAGGTAGACCCGTTCGGGGTAGGCAGCGAATGGCGTGGTCACGAGCACGTGGCGTCACAAGCTCCCTATTCAAATAGTGTTAAATCGGCCTACTTGAGCGTCCTACCATTTGAATACCTTAGGTGCCAGCGGGACGAATGGGGCCCCTTATGATCGATCAAAATGCCCTCTACAGCTCGCTATCAGGTCATTTTCTCCTTTAATGCAAGGGTGAGTCGCTAAGCGACCGAGCGAGTCCGCCGAAACCCATGTCCATATAAGGTAATGCTACCGCGCCGGTCGAACGCGTGTTTTCTTTGGTAGACCAAGAAGTGCCACGTCAACGAACCTTTTACGGTTTATCGAAGGAAATCGCGTCTCCCGATTCGGCCGCCCATTGGTGGAAATCGAGGTCTGTTCCATGACGTCACGGGACAGAGTGGACACGTTACGGAGATAGGTATGGCACCCCCTGATGGTAGTGCGCCGTCCGCGGTAGCTCTACGAGGGTCCCGGAGGAGAGATGTAGTGGTCAACTGTAGGGACTTCACCAACAGGCCCAGGATTTGGCGCGAGGTCCTACGTCTGACCCTAGGACACAGGTATTTTGGATGGCTTCCATCACCCTGGTAAGTACACGTGTATCCCGCCGATCCGGTAAGGTAATCAGTGTGCCTATTAAAGAGTATAACTGAAGATAGCAGGAGTGGTGCTACAAGCCCACCAAATAATATTTGATTCTGAGCAGGGTTCTAATCAGAGTGAGAAGAGTAGCGTCATCCGTGCATTAATGTCGGTAGAGACTTTAAGTATTGAATCTCTGTCCTTTGATGTCAAATAAGTAACTGGCTAGGCGGTGCTTGATCCGGCATATTTAATATAATTTTATTCAGGATCTATTTTATATCCCGAGTAACATGTAAATAAATGTTTTGAAGCTCGGAGGATCAAGTATTATCACGCAAGTTAATTTTCCTTTGGACAAATCTCAGCACAAATTATAATTTATCACGTCCCTATACTGCCGGATTTCGTTTTTTTGCCTGAATACAATGAATATTAGCCCGGCAGTCACTGGGGTATTTCTGTAACACGAGTGACTGGGGGGGGGGGCTTTTTTTAGCCCCCCTTGTATCTTCGAACCTAACAAAACGATCGCGCTTGGGATCAAAAACGGCAATCGATAGCCCAGGAAAATTCAATCGACGTTAAATAATTTGTGTGCCGTCCTTTTTAAAAAAAAAAAAAAACGAGGGTCAGTGGTGACGTCACAGGTCAGGTCAAAGGTCAAAATTTACAGACATAATTGTATCGACCATATTTACCATTCAAAGCAATTGGTTGCAACCATGATCACCCAGAATGCTCTCAAATGCATGACACACATCCAAATGAAGCTAAATCGGGGATTTGGGCAAAAGTCAAGGTCAAGGTCAGGTCACATACGGTCACTAGACAAAAACCATTATACGAAAGTCATGACAATATTGTACATGCTGTACTGTATGTCATAATACAATGTACCATGTACATTGTACATACATATGCAACACATAAATTACTGTAGGACCGAAATTGATAACTCATTTTTACCACCTGATTTCAGGTACGTGAGTGAAAGGTCAAGTAAAGGTCAAAGTCATGTCACAAAAGGTCAAAATGTGAAATTAATTAATACAGTAAATCAATACATTTATCTAGACCGGTTTTGTCTCAGAAATGCAGTGCTGTTCTTTTTTGTCTGTATCTGGTCAAAAAAGGACAAAAAATGAAATTTCTATATTTGACGTCGCGAGTTACCCATACCTTATATGTCATCACTCAGTCGAAAATACAGATATCATTTTGGAATTTGGTAAAGTTGTTTAAAATGTATAGTTATTTTACATATATTCCGTTTTTTTTTTTAAATAATTTAAAAAGTTTTGATTTTTTGGTCGTTTTTTTCAAAAAAAGTAAACTTTTTAAAAAAATTGGTACAAAATCACTTTTTTCAAAAATTTGAGATAGCCATATTGTAGCCATTGCAAATTGCTATCTTCTCCTTTTTCGGATTCCATTTTGTATATTACATGACATTCGTACAGTCTCCTAAAGTTTAGCTGATTTTGGTGTCAAAACCGTGTGTAGTGACGTCCACTAACTTAGCTTACTCTCCAAAAATTTCTGACGAAATTTAAAAAAATGCAAAGGGTGTGGAAAAAGAATGCCCGGTCAGGTACTAGAAGTTCGGCGTTGATAGCTGCATTGTTTCGTTAGATATTTTAGATATTCCTCAGGGGGACTAAAAAAGCCCTCCCCCCAGTGACTCGCGGGTTAACTCTCGCCTGACAGGCCCCCACTAAGGTTATTATAAAACAACTTTGTACACGTACAGCGCATGTTGCTGAGATTTCTAGTAGCTGAGTTTATAACAATGATACGTATTATGTGAAATTTTCATCAAAATTTGTAGAGTATTGTGGGAGATATTGACGTTTTAGTGATATCTTGCAATTATTATACAAATTGTAGAAAATCGATTTTCGCAGCAAAATGCACACAAATAACGAAAACTATGTAAATTTACGTTTACTGAAAAATAGTTATCTCAGATTTTCAACATTATTGTTTTTTACCCCAAAAATTTAAAAAAAAATCCCTTGAAAATTAAATTTGTAAAAAATGTTAAAAAACGGAACACATGTGAAAGAACTGAATATGGACAATAAGCAAACACGATTTAAAAGCACTATCTCTAATTTTGACTGAGTGATGCCTCCCTAAGTGTAAGCAACCCATGATGACATTTTTTAAATGTACTTTTCTATCATTTTGTGACCAGATACGAACAAATGATTTTTTTTTCTGATAAAATATGGTCTAGAAACACGCCATTTTATTTACATTTATAAGTTTCTAATTTCGAGGTTTTCTGATCGCTTTTTCGGACGTGATAGAGTCGAGGTTTCTAATGCAAATCGCCCATAGCAATTATCATCTATGGTGACGATTTACGTGACCTAACAGGACATTTACGCAACAAGACGTAAAAATCGATATATGATCAGCTTCGTACGTAATTCAGTGACAAACATTTTAACTCTAAACAAATTATTTTATTTGCATAACTTTAATCATGATGACGGACAGAGCAAAATCGCTATTTTTGGACGTGGTCGATATAAGGTCATTCACTTCCCCTGGGAGGTCACCCGTTGACCTCAAACCTAAAAACTGCGTAGGGGAGAGTGGGGAGAATTGGGACTTTTTGGTTAATTCAACTTTGAGAAGGCATTGCTCAAAAAACATAATAACAAATCAATATTGTCCCATATCAACGAATAGATTGCCAATATTTATTTTGATCATGTTAACAAATATTATCGACTTTGAATAATATTGCCTGATATTGATCATATTCAGCCTGAAAGACAGAACATTTTTAAACGTAAAATCAATGTATATTTTTCAGTTCCAAGTGAACCATTCTGTTTTGGCAGAATACAAAATAACCGGTATTTTTAACTTAGATGCGACTGGCAGCGACACGGGCCACACAACTTCCTGCAAAACTCACACACACACACACACACACACACACACACACACACACACACACACACACACACACACNCGATGTGCACTTAACTGCATGTGGAGCGTTAGTCATGTGAGCATGTGTTTTGTCATCCATATCGTCCATATATGCCCTAAACTCTTCCAATTTATATTGCTTTTATTTGGCATAATGTTTATCTCTACTTGGATCCTGTTTAATTTTACTTTGATGCGATTTTACCGAGTGAATGTCATTCTGCACCATAAAAAGCGTCTGCAGCGGCACGCAATTTGTAAGATACCGTGGTGGTATAAGCCAATTGTATGATTTGGAGCCCACAACGACTCACAATAAGTAAATAAATATAGATGGTGAACAGCACAAGCCTTCAGACACCCAGGATATACAATTCAGGGAGGCAAAACAACCGAGTTCATCAGCAATGTTTTCCCTTTCCCCGTCTGGCTGGCACCTGTTCGTATGAAATAGCGTGACAGGCGCATTGTCGCTGTCATAGCTAATTACAAATGCATGATAATCTAATCTAACCCCGTATTGCTGACGGGTGAACTACCTCATCTGGAATACGTTGAGTAGAATACTGAAATCCATCCGTTCCAGTTCTGGTATAATCTGACCCCTTTCAACTGCAGGTAATCTACCTAGTAATATTTATGTGACATAAGTATGTAAAATGAGTGAAGGGAATGCCTTATTTTATCTAGTAGTTTATGTTTTGATACTTATTGTAAGCTAAAAACGAATAAATACCCGACGTTTCGCGTTTATTGCTAAGTCAATGGGCAAAGTATTGAAAGATATGATTTCGGCGACATAATACATGTATCAAGAAGTCATTCAAAATATTACATAGTTATAAATAAATATCTTCAACGATGCAAAATCAAAAATACTTGCAATCGATCGATAGCGTTCGATCAATTTTCGATCGATTAGCAATCGATCGATCGATAGCGTTTCAATCGATCGATAGCGTTTCAATCGATCGATAGCGTTTTTTCTTAGGTTTCAGTATGTATTCTGTTCTCCCTCTTTATTCGCTCAGCTATGCTGCTGTGAATCTTAAAGAATCCTGTCGATACATTGGTTACCTTCTCCGTCCGGATATATGCGGCTTCAACCAACCATCGTTGCATTTTAAGTTGGCGGACGGAGAGATCGACCTATCCAGTGCTGTAGAATCCAATCTCGTTCTTCTCGACCAAGACAATCATGGTGCCCAATCCCCAAGCCCAGCCAGCTGTTTCTAAAATTTCATTTAATTTCACTTCTGTGTACATGAAGGACTGAACAAGGGAACATGTGGTACCTACCTAGGGTCCAGTACCACATATTCGCTTAAATCAATCCTCATGTACACAAAATGAAATTAGAAATGAGTCTAAGAAAAAAAACGGAGGAAGATACATAATAGACTGACTGTACACCAAGCCCAGACCTAGACCAGACCCATTCAAATTCATAATACTGATACACATGCCAATTGGGGCCCATTTAGACAAGGCAGATGATTATTTTCACAAAATTTGCAACAATGGACTAGCTGCAGGTTACCTAACCCATTGTTTGTATGCATTTGATGGAACGCGAATTAATTCAAAATATTGTATATATTGTCAATGCAATATAAATTTCTCTGAATTATCAGTAATTTAACAAATTAAGTATATTTACGTAATTTATCATTCTGCTCTCTGATTGGTCGTGACGCAATTTAGCAATAGTTCAGGCGATCGACGTTATTTGAGGTAGCTTGATCAGTTCGGTTGGCACATTTATTTTTGATATAGAGGTTCTTCGGAAAAATAAACATGAGATTTATCGCACGAAAACCAAAGCACGTGATATGGCAAATTTAGGCAGATGCAATTTAATTTGTAATCACGCCACTTAAAGGGACACTGCCACCTTAACATTATATTTGAGTTGAGATAGCCATTTTGGCTGCTTGGCATTGCAATAATGTATGGTAAAAGTTAAAACAACCACTGAGGTCGAATCACAGAGAAATTCGAGTTTGATTTTGACATCTGTAACATTCCTAGTCCCAATTTATTTTTGAATTGACCCTGATTCGATGTCTTTGTCTCTCTTACTAAATGTGATTACAGTCGACTTGTTTTTACGTTTGGCCATACATTAGCCATACAGCTAGTCATTACTTATGGCTGCGTGAAAGTTTTATTTTTCCCAGAAAAAATTCCTTCATATGGACGTCATCAGCCCCAAATTATTAAATCACATTTTTCATTGAAATTGAGCTATGTTTGTGAGAAAACAAATGTCATAATCGTGTTCACCAGCAATTACTTCTTATTTTGCAACACAAACGGCGTACATTTGAGATCTTTTTGGAAGGTGGCAGTGTCCCTCTAACAGAAGCAAACATATAACTAAAATTGTGGAATTCTATCATGTGACCAAATCAATAATCTTAACGGCAGATAAAAGGTATTATAACGGATAGCTACAGCCAGACGGATCTTAAGGATAATCTAGATATCTTTCCATACAAGCTCTGGACCCGACAGAAGCTATTTCAAAACAACATTGAGGGCGCAGTTGCATTTTGCAAGTAGTTTCTGTGGCAGTATTCGAGTGAAGGCAGGATCCGGATCTGAGGCCACTTAAAAACTTCCTCGTGGAGGTAGCTATGGCAAAGTTTATAGGTGTTTTAAGAAGAGAGTATTCCAGACCAACATAACAGCCTAAAACGGCCGTGCGAGCTGCAGTGCGGACCATCCCCGCCGACATGGCCCATAAGCATCTTCGTAAGTATGACGTCGCTGAGCTGGTTCAAGTAAGCTGTGCCTCACGACCCTATCTCGTAGGACCTATCTCAAATCACTTGTGCTGCATATTATTAAGATGGGAGATTTGTGTTTGAATGTAAAAACAGATATACATCTCATGAATTTCTGACTCCACATTGTGCTGTGAACAGTAAATCAGAGGAAAGCACTTAACCATTTGTATTTGCCACGGGAAATACGGGGAACAATATGCTTTTGCATAGGCCAGCGCAATATTATTGCTAAATGACGTCACTCCATCAAGTACTTGATAATAATAAACTTTTACATACAAATATCTCGCAAAATATTGATTTGTATGCAAAAGATTGGTATCACGTTAATGAGCACATTTTTCTCATTATTTTGCAAATATTCACCAAACAACCTGCAACTAGCCCATTATCCTAGCATGTTAACTTTCATAATAATAACGAGAAATAATATCAGGCACCTGTGTGTTGCTGTTGATTTGCACATACCGAACACTTTGCGGTCAACATTATCATATTGGATCAGACTTAGGATCAGATATGACTTAAAAATATTCCTGCCCTTTTACTTACCAAGACTTATTGTTGTCATATAATTGTAAAAGTCTTTTGTTTGAGTGTCCTGTATCATTTAAAAAACATAATTACCAGGTTAAACATCTGGTTGTCAAGTAAAAAAGAACGCTAGGCGACATTATTATAAATTTGCCATACCCATGCCCGCCCAGTACCCATGAAAAGTAAAAAAATGCGTACCCAACCCAGACAATCGGAAGAATTGAGTGGGCACCCATGGGTGCACCCAGCATGATAGTCCCTGCTCTCAACAAGGCAGTTTACCTAGCCGCATAGGATCTTCTGCACGTAGGATCTATCGGTCTGCACGTAGGATCTGTGTCTGCACGTAGGATTCTATCGTCCTGCACGTAGGATCTTCGTCTGCGGCGTAGGATCTATCGTCTGCACGTAGGATCTATCGTCTGCACGTAGGATCTATCGTCTGCACGTAGGATCTGTCGTCTGCACGTAGGATCTGTCGTCAGCACATTTGTCAGCTGGAATGCGTGACGTCACACCAGCTGACGGAGAGTTCGATGTGTGCCAGTCACCTGTTACCAATGTCTACAGAAATTGGCGCAGCCCAAAGACAATCTCCTCCATACAATGATACAAAGCAACACAATTCTTCACAAATCATTAATGATTCAATTTAAGATGAGTGTTTTATCTCCTTCAAGAACCTTTGATAATATATAAGCATTCACCGATGCTTATATATTGACACCGGTTAGAACGGCAGAATGCCATTTTTCCCAGCCCTGGCTAGCACGTCTCTGTGCTGACGTGACGTCACGAGCCACATGACGTGACGTAGGCAAAATACTGAGCAGTGATTGGTGCCAACAAACATGCTGACGATAGACAAAACGCAGCAATAAGTTCGATGACGGTGAATTATTCACCCGTTCAAGTTTTAAAATAATTTGAGCCCGTTCTCTTCGGACAGATAATCTACCTAAGTTCGTGGACGGTTAGCTTTATACCCGTTTTTAGTTGTGAAATAATCTGAGCCCGTTCTCTCTGGACAGATAATCTACCTAAGTTCGTGGACGGTGAGCGATCCACCGGGCGCTGTTCTGGTAGAGGACGCCACGGGTCTCCAGTTCCGACAGTGTGAATATGGCTGGTGGGACCACTCCCTGGCAGCAGGTAAGTCCTTGTCATCAAGGCTTCAGATTTTTAGATGTATGCAAATAAACCATGGGCGCCACGAAACCCAAAAAGCTGCGGCGCCCCTAAGCCCAAATAATCATGACAGAAATATGTCATGCTTTCACGATGATTATGATTCCTATGGTTTTGGTCGCACTGACTATCTTTGATCACTAAGTCTTGGCACCCCACTTTAACAATTAACACAGACACTGTTTGCATTCATTCCATCATTCGCTACCGGTGTGACTCTAAGACAAACACGCCTTTCTGCATTAGGAAGATCAGAAGTATCATCTGAAATGGCCTCGCTGACCTGGGGCGAAGCCTTAGCGTTTGACCTCTTTCCTGTGATCTCGTCACCAGCCCGCGGTAATAGACACAGATGATCAGCCAGATCAGCCAAACACTCCACCATCCCCCTATCATACAAGGGCGCGTTCTGACCGTCGATTCCCGCGGGGATTCCAGGGATTCCCCGGTATCTCTGAAATCCTCCCTCAGAGTGCCCTGCCCGGTCGCTACAAATGTAAACACAGCTCATTGCTGCCTGTTCCTTAGGTGTTATGTGATGAACCGTAAGTAAGAGCATTTGAACACGTCTTCTACACATGTACTGCGGAAAGGGGAAACGCCATTCCAAACGCAACAGCTGACGCTCGCCGGCGATTCATGGGACTCCCGCAGGGGGCCACCAAAACGCGGCCCATTATTACCTCATCCCCCTCTGACTCTATAGCCGTAGACAGCGGTCTCAGGCCGTGGCAACACACTATCCTCCCCGTCAGACACCCCCTCTACTCTTATACCTAGACACCGTCTCAGGCCGTCAAACAACATATCCTCCGCCGTCAGATCATCCCCCTCTGACTCTATAGCCTAGATACCTCTCAGCGCCGTCGCAACAACACTATCCTCCGCCGTCAACATCCCCCTCTGACTCTATACCGTAGATACCTGTCTCAATCCGTGGCAACACACTATCCGCCGCAGACATCCCCCATCTTAAACCCTATAGCCCGTAACACCGTCTCAGCCTGCAAACACACTATCCTCCGCCTCAACATCCCCTCTACTCTATACCGTAGACACGGTCTAAAGGCCTGGCAACACACTTATCCTCCGCCGTCAGAAATCCCCCTCTGACCCTATCAGCCTAGACAGCGGTCTCAGCGTGGCAACACCACATATCCTCCGCGTCAGCCACTCAAAGATTAACTCTCCGGTCCGCCTTGACGACCCTCTACGCCGCCCCCGCTCCCCGCCCCTCCCCAATATACGCTCATTTCCAATATTGGTCGCCGTCTATTCGCTGCTGTAATTAGAAAGTCTGATCAATATGGTAGACTGCGCCTGGATATTAATCCGATGACACTCTGGAGGTTTTGTCAATAACGCGGGCATACACTAGTGTTTTCTGGGATAAAGTTGGCTAGGTATTTATCTGGATAAGCTAAGGAGTCGGTGACCCTCTTCCTGCTGCCGACCCTTCCGCTATGAGTTGCAGTTTTTTGGTACAAACAACTCACTACTGTGAGTGAGGACTTTGTACACTGTACATAGTGTACAGATAACCGAATATTGTTTCTTCAAATATGTATGTCACGGCAATGACGTATCGCTTTGATCTTTTAATACTTTCAATCGAGACTGTAAACAACAAATCGATGAGCATATTCAATAATCACAATTCAGATTAAAAGAATGAGTGTAGCCGAGCTTCTTACAAGACGTTTTACAAAATAGGATGCTATTGCCGTTAACGTGACACCTCACGTATCTCAAATTCAGATTCCAACACGGTCATGTAAATTACAAGACTATCAATGAGACTTCATTTTTTATGTGTTCCTCTGGTGCAAACCGTTGTTCTTCGTCAGGGGCACCGAAATATACTATTACGTTTCCCTATTATCCCAGGCGAACTGATGTTCGTCTTATTGGGCACCTAAGTGAACTGTTACGTTGCCCTATTATCCGCAGGCGAACTGCTGTTCCTCTTCTGGGGAATTAAGGTCTGTGTCAACGTCAGGAACGCGCAGACTCTGTTTGATGAGGCCAAGTTCATCAGCTGGGCCATCTACAACATCGCCCTTGTCAACATCGCGATGGCGACAGTGCAGTGAGTACAGTACAGTTCAGTACAGCGCAGTGAGTCAATACTGGGAGCGTTCTGAACCGCAGAGCCAGAGCAAGTCACTCAAACATCAGAGTTTGTGCTAGACCTGCAGCATTTTGAAGCAAAGACTCGGTGCAGGTCAATCAGCTTGAGTGAAATTTGGACCACGTGTGCCCCAGATGTAGAAGGATGATAAATTTCAAGTTAGGTATATTAAGATTATTTGTTGCACGATTTGTACACGCATCATAAGGATACTACCGAGCTTTGTGGAGAAAACTCAACAATAATTATTTATCCAGAATGCACAAGAAAACAATTCCAATGAACCAGGTCACGACATTACAATGACGTTTAGTGTTGATATGATATATTATAAATATAATTATATATAATTAATTATAAATATACTATTATTATTCAGTCACGTGTGCTTTAGTTACTCCAAACATTTTGTAGAGACCTTTGGAAACAAGAAGTTCCTAGTCTGCGAATTCAGCGCACTAGTTTACGTTAACATTAACATTTATACCAGCTGAGTATACTTATATTTATATTCCAGGACAAACTGCACTGTCTGATGTTGATGTGCAGAGTTAATCGTTTAAAGGAATTATAGCACTTGGGGGAATAAGTATAGAATGCATGAGAAGAAATGCCCAGATTAACAGTCCTGGCATTCATTTGCGAAGAAAAGTCAGAATTGTTGAATTGAACAAATATTGTAATTATTTATTACATGTGACTCAACACAATCTTGCGTCACCAAAGCCGAGTTGTTCTCACAAGTAGCATCGAACGGCCAAACCTTTGCGCACCGCCATGACAGCTGCTGTCCGCGCACGCACGATGGGTGCACCTTAGCACGTGAAAACGCACTGGCCTGGCGACCGCCTCGCTTGCGCCGGTAGGACTGGGCACGCATAACGTGAACCACTAGTTGCCGAGCGCCGGACCACCGCAGTGCTCTGGCGACGCAAGGAACTGAAATACTGCTGGATCGGTTCAAAAAGGGAAAGTGCGGTAGCAATCAATCAGTGGAGTAACTACTGATGACGTGATGTCGAAATCGTCACTGGATTTGACGTTGAAATTATACCACATATGACGCAAC
Source organism: Semibalanus balanoides (assembly GCA_014673585.1). Lineage (NCBI taxonomy): Eukaryota > Metazoa > Arthropoda > Thecostraca > Balanomorpha > Balanidae > Semibalanus > Semibalanus balanoides. Next base: position 2,395 of record VOPJ01005182.1, on the reverse strand, counting down.
GTTCTTGCGTTGAAACTCAGCAACCAGGTCGCTTTGGAGGAAAATCATTGGGGTTCTCACACACTACTGACAATCTGCTATCTCAGTAAAAACTAATGTTAAAGTCTATATTACCTAATCATCCGAGAAAAAGCTGTATTACCGACTGCGATAAAACGTCATCTGTGTATACACTGTATACAGCAGCAGTGGATGTGAAGCCTTGGCAATGATACATGTCTTGTTTCTTATCTGCAGTGATTTTATGTGTCGTGTTTTCTTACTCTGCAGTATGTACGGTGTCGTGTGTTTCCTCCTGCAGTTTGGAAATGACAGGTTCGGTGTTCCTCTCTTGCAATGATTACATTCGGTCCTCTCTGCAGTGGATTGACGTGGTCTGTTTTTTCCTCGCAGTAAATGTGACAGTGTTTCCTGCGGTTTCTCTCTGCAGTGTATGTGAAAGTTGCTGCTGTTTTCCTCTCGCAGTAGTTGACAGTGGTCGTGTTTCCTCTCTTGCAGGAGATTGACTGGTCGTTGTTTTCTATCTGCATGGAAGGACTTGGTTCGGTGTTCCTCTCTGCATGGATACTTTGTGTCCCTCCTCTGCAGTGATTGACGCATATCTGTTGTTCCTCTTCGCAGTGGATGACCGTGTGTTATTCCTCTCTGACAATCGGATTAATGTTGCTGTGTTTCCCTATGCAGTCATGTGACTTTTGGTGTGTTTCCTCTCTGCAGTGAGAATGTACAGTGTTGCTGTTTTTCTCCTCCAGTGATTGTACTTTTCGTTGTTTCTCTCTGCATGAGTCATGGTCGTGGTTCCGTCTCTCATGGATGTACTGTGTCGTGTTCTCGCATGATTGCATGTGTGTCCTCTCAGTTAGATTGACTGTCGTTGTTCCTCTTGCATGAAGTGACTGTGTCGTGTGTTTCCACCTTGCCAGTGATTGTGACAGTGTCTTTTGTTCTCTCTGCATGAGAAGTGCATGTCGTTGTTACCTCAGCAGTGAGTAGACATGTCCCTCCTTCCCCCCCTTGTTTCCTCTCTGCCAGTGGAGTGACATGTCTTGTGTTTTCCTCTCTGCATGGATTGACATGTCGGCTTTCTCCTCTCATGTATTGCAAGTGCCGTGCTGTTTTCCTCTCAGTGTGTAACAGTTCGTTGTTTCCTCTCTTGCAGTGGATTGTACGGGTCGTGTTCTCGCTCTCTGCATGTATTTTACCAGTTCGGTTTTTCCTCTCTAGTCGATTGACAGTGAGGTCGTGTTTCCGCTTCTAGTGATGACTGTGTGTGTTCCCTCTTATGGAGTACTTTCTGTGATTTCTCTCTGCATTGAATGTGACAGCTGTCGTGTTTCTCTCCAGTCTGTTCATCACATCTGGTCCTGATGTGAAGTATCTGCTGGGTTTTGTCAGGACTCAGCTGAGCACAACCACCACCATCGTTCTCATCCTGGCACCCAAGGTAGGCCAACTTTACAGTCTACAACACCACCATCGTCCTCATCCTGGCGCCCAAAGAGACGAACTTCATAGTTCACAACCATCACCACCGTTAATCGTGGCGCCCAAGGTAGGCAAACTTTACACTCCCAGTAATGGCAATGTGCCGTCTGGAACAACACCGCATTGCATTGCTGATGTTGTGACACGTAAATCGATTTGTCTTCCAAATGTGATCAATGACGGTTAGATCAAGACTTCTGCATTACATTGGTAGCTGCCCAGGTTTTAGGGTAAGCAGATGTTTCTTCTTGGGAATATGATGCATGTACCTATTTTGGTAACCTGTGTTACCTCAACGCACCATGTTTTGACAATTGTACCGAATCGTACGCAGACTGTGCTGTCAGCATTACCAGATGTCTACAATTGTGTTCATGTCCATGTATTGTATTTGGTTACGAATCATTCCAATGGCTTGAAGTTTGTTTTGGTTGAAAAGATTCAAGTTGGACGATAAAACGGAAAAAAATGAGGACATACAATCTAATATACGCGGCACACAAACAAAAAAACTCTTAGTATGCTAATATAAATCGTATGATGTCATGCCTTCAAAACACTGTCGTCACGGTTATCAAGTTAGGACTTGAGCACGGCGAGGCTTTGGGAAGCCATAACGGCTGGTGGCAGGCGGTTCCAGGAAGAGACCGACCTGTAGGCAAAGGCCCTGCGCGACATTGACAGCCGGACATGGTGCAGTTCTAGCCACCGCCGACCGCGTGAGGCGCCAACAGTAGCGGTGGAAGGGATGAACAGCGGTCGGACCACTGACTCGGTTAAACGGAATAGTTTACCTTCAACATAGAGTTTTGAACTGAGACAGCAGATTTGTAGAGCAGATCGAAAAGTGAGTTGTCATGAACGAATCACTTTGCTACTTCCCTGCGGGCGGCCAGATTTACGAAAACCT
>VOPJ01005181.1:0-14072 GCA_014673585.1 Semibalanus balanoides | reverse complement strand
CCAGTCTGACCCGGAAATGCCTGGGAAAGCCAAAATGTGCCCAACCCGGTTGGGACAAGGTGGGATTTCCATAGCCGTTCCCAAGCTGTCCCAATCTGTACCCAACCAAATTGTTGGCTGGGCATGTTGTAATTTTCTTCCGTGACCTCTTTGAGGTCAAATCAAATATGCCCCAGGGCATATGTCTTTTGTACAATAGCTCATCTTCTACATGGGGTTGATTAATAGGATTTTCGCCATTCTGTTTCTATTGTCGATTATCATCAAGTGACATAAAATTTGACATGACCTTGACATGACCCCAGCCAGCAATCCCGATCCGATCCCAACCGGGATTTCCGGACCTTCCCTCAATCACCCCGGTCGGGATCGGATCGGGAACGGTTCGGGAAATGAGACACTTTGTACGGGCTGAGGCGGTCCGGAATTCCTTACTTTGCCCGTACGGCCGCTTGGGAAATCAGGCACGTTTTCCGGGCCACGAATGACAAATACACATTGAAAACATGCCGTTCCACATCAATTGGGATATCCCAGCCTGCCCCAAACGGCCGGTCCGGAAATAAATCGTTCTTGGCTTGGTGCGATAGTGACGGAGATTTCACCAAACGGCGGAACCAAACGTCACCAGTGTTGAGGAATGGGAAGCTGCCATAGTTGGTAGAGGATAGAAGATCGGTTATTTTTCTGTATTTGATTTGGAAAAGACTGCTTCGACACGTTTGGATTATCGCGCAGTAATGGGAAGAAGGAAAAAGTGTAAAATGTGCCAATATGGAACGACGACCGGGCAACCGCCCCATGGACGGGCCCTTCCCCGCAGGACGAAGCCGCGAGAAGAACCCACGCAATGCGAGGCCACCATTCCCCTGGGATGGTGGAGGGCCGTCACTTGCCACGAGCTAACCAGTCGGGATAACGAATAAAGAGAGATAGAAGATAGAGAGAATAGTATAAGCGATGATCGAAAATTAGAAAAAACACATGTATCACAAATGAATGCAGAAACCGAAGGTAGTTAGGAAGAACAAAGAGTGATAACGATGACGGGTGATGAGCAATAAAGACAATGACGATTGACAAAGAGCAGCGTGGTACGACACAATTGTATACATGGTCACGAGGCATGATGGACGAAATCAAAGTCAAGAAATAACAAAAACATGACGCACGCGGGATGACACTGCTGAACGCCATCTGGCGTTTAACCGAGGTACTGCTCCTTCAGCAAAGGCCGCATGGTGTGGGCCGCAGATGCTACAGTATAACGGTCTTAACCGATTACCTGCATAATCATAAGCAAGCGTATACAAAAAACATCGGTCTTAAGCGATTTTATTATGTCACTACGATACCCAGGATCTCTACGACCCACCAAGGCCTCATCATGGCGAAACTTGGGGTAATTATTGCGCATGGTCGAGGGGCCGGACTGAGAGGAGGCTCCTACTTGCAGTGCCCCCGGCCCCTTCGCAACATGTTACGGATTTCAGAATTGATGTCTGGACAGGAGGACTGAGGTCAGAACAACGTTTTTTTGGTCAAGTCCATTAGCCCTTACAAAATCGCTGAGTGCGTCCCTGCCATTAGTATAAAGCTACGATCGTGGAGGTCTGGATCTCTACGGTTTTCCCACGCAACCCCCAAGTCTGGCGATCGGGAAAACTATGGAAAACCCAAGCCATTCCCAAGCTGGTATTTGTGCAGGATTTCCCAATCATAGCCCACTGATCAAGATTTAGAAAGGTTGGTATGGTAAATCCCAACTTTCCCAAACTACCACCCATTCTGATCCGGAAATGCTTTGGAAAGACCAAGTGTGCTCAACTCGGTTGGAAAAGGGTTGAATTTCCATGGCTCTTCCCAAGCTGCCCCGATCTATACCCAACCAAATTGCTGGCTGGGTAGCACTATGCGAGATACTTGGGAGTTTTAAAGGACAGAAGGGCCAATTTTGTAAGGCTACGACAATAAAGTCACTTAAGCGAGCCGCAGCACACCCACAGCCTTCGTTTCTTATTTGACAATGCATGTTCTTGCCGCTGTGAAATATATTATGTACAAATTTCGTGGTTCTAAACTTACATCTTCGTTGAAAAATGACTGACAAGCGTTGCAAGTAAACACAGGCTGTACGGAATTGGACAGGTTGCGACAGGCTGTAGGTCCGCGGGGTGGATTTTCGCGAACAGATAGCCTCAAATCCACCGGAACCAGGTCGATGCCCGCGGTGTCGCCGCTATTTTCCGAGGCGGAATTTCTCAGGGCACCAAGTACACAGTGTGCTGCCGCCTTTAGCTGCTGACCCCATGACGTTAGCACTCTATGTTATCCTCCCCGTCTGTATTCCTGGCGTCAACCGCGCATTGTTCCTGCTGCTTCTCAGGACGGGTGTGACCAGAAATACATCGTGTGCTCTCGTGCGGGGTATATAACGACCCCTCGGCAGAGACAGCGAATGCTGGGATGGCTGGTATAGGTAGTGGGATGGCTGGTGGCTGGTATAGGTAGTGGGATGGCTGGTGGCTGGTATAGGTACTACTGTACACGTTTGGTCGGTCATTTACAAATGTCTGATCCATGCAACGCAAGCTAACATATTTCTTGGCCAAAAACATGATGCACAGCTTTTTTAATCTTTAACACTTTGTATTTGCTTTTTAGTTTGGTAAATATCATGCCTAATAACTCAGACATCTTTTGATGACCGCTGACGATGCATGGAACACAGATTAGACGGAGTGATACAATGCCTGCAAAGAAACGGAAACCGAGGGCGAACGAGTACAGGTGACGCCACGCCATCCAAAGACGGTGAGTCCAGCGGTGGGGTGTCATTGAGGATGGAACTGTAACGTGGGTGTTGTCAAAGTTAGTAGTTATGACTGGCCGTGAATTTACTTTACTTATTTGGTATTTGGGACGTGGACTTGCAACGAGTTCGGTACGTGTGCCTCAAAGTCATGATTGGTAGATATGATGTCATATGACCTTTGGCCGGCAGCCAGCGGGCCCGGCGCCTGTAGGATGGCCGCGAGCGGCACGGGGTCCGGAGTCTGGCTCGGGGCGCTGAGAAGGATGCGGTTATGTGACTCACCGGCGTGTGCGGTGTTGCTGTATGGAGGGCATGGAGGAACTTTGAGAGATGTGGTATGAACAGAAGAGTAATGAATGACAGAGTAACTGAGTGAACATAATATAGCAATGATAAAGGACAACTCTCTAACTGGGGGACTGGAACGGAGACCGGAAAGACGAACTGAGTGACTTCAAACACAACTTCATTAATATTAAATGGGTGCCAGATGACCCTTGGATTTCGTCGGCATTCAATTCTTCATTCTTCCAAAATTGCAATTCTTCCTCAATTCTCGGGTCTTCTTCTAGAGTGCTGGGAAGGTTTCTTCCTTCTTCTGGGAAAGTCTTCGGCTCCGGAAGCCTTCGCTACGAGCTTTCACTTTTCACGAGTCACAACAGTGAGCCATAACAATCATCTATTTATCCCTCTAATCCTTAAAACAATCGTTTCCAATTTGAAATTAGAGTACTCATTATTGTATAATTGAATTGTGATTTGTTACAATTGTGTGATGAGAGTATAGTAGTGTTTGATCCGTGAGTAATTGTTGTGCGAGTATAATTGTGCATGTTTAGAAAATGTGGTGATAAGTATTATAATATCCAAAATGTGTCAGTATGAGTGGTATATGTGATTTTTGTGTCAGTCCTGAGTTTGGTGATTGTAAGTTGTGTGAGTGTAAATGTAATAACGCCAAGTGAAGTGTGGTTCGAGTAAGGGACCTTAATGTAGTCCAGATGCTTTGTGGCGCTTTGGCGATAGGGAACACAAGTCGTCACCAGGACCCCACTGATTAGTGCCGATGGAGGAAGGCTTGGACGGAAATGTTGCTGATTGAAGATTTTGGAGGGGTTATAGAGTGATGTAGAAATATGAGACCGAATGAATTTAGTGTTGAGTGAACGTCACTAGTTTGTATACCAGTAGGGGATTACGGGAGATTATGAAGAAGAGCTGAGCATATATCGATTGTGGCCGGCGGTAATCTGAATATTGCTGCTATTGGGAATCGAGGAAATGAGATTATGTTTATTACTCTGTGGATGTGATGATTAATGTTGAAAGGTCGGTGAAAATCGTACTGTGAAATGTTACTTTACTCATATGATAAACTGCGCTGACGTTGTTTGTGTGTGATTACAGGTAATGCAAGCGAGAATTTTTTTATCCTGCTCCACTTTTGTACTTCTGATATTCGATGAGGACAACACTTCAAACGTATTATTTCTGCCATGAGGTCAGCTCGTTCCACATACACACATTGGAACATACATCTCCCAATCGAACACCGGTTGTATTTTCATTAAACAATCGAAGTATCATATTGAGATGTTCAATTAAGTTTCTCTTTGTTAAAAGCACATATTAAATCACTTCAATCACAGACCAATTGGCATTATAAAGTAGGAGTTCCGAGTGTGTCTGTCACTACGTTCGCTGTGGCCGTTGTTTTACTAGTCTTATATGCTTACAAACGCCGGTGTTCGAAATGCCCGTCTATTACTTTCTGTCAAAAATCCAACTCTTCCAACCCCTGGCTCTGGAAACGCTTAGGCGACCATTTCATCCAAACCGACTTCCACTGACCATCTGCCTCAACCGATCAACACTCCAATAGCGACCGACACTCCAATACCGACCAACACTTCTACCCAAGACAGTCCATAGCTGATTCAACCGCTTCGCTCAATATGAGATGACAACAGTTTTTTATCAACAGACAACATCCGAGCCGGTGTTATCGGGACGGCTGCACCTGGTGGACCCAATGATGCTGACGTCGGCACGACTCGGACCGCGGGTGACCGGGTACATCGAACAATGTCCAGGGCACGGCTGCTTTGACGCCGGAAGGCTGACGTGACACGAGGTTCACTGAACGCCACGCACGTCACACGTCGCAGTGTGTCGCCCCGTCGCCCGGTCTGAAGTCCATCCTCGCTGCCGTTAGCATCACCACCGACTACCCGTGCGCGCCACCTATACAACCGGCTATTCTCGCGCCATCTATCATCGTCGCTACAACCAGACAAAACAAGAGTGAGTCTGCGTGGACATTTATGTGTGCGAGAACATGACGACAAAGAGACTGTGGTTATGAAAAGGACTGAAACGTGGTGTGAACAGAGACTGTTTAAACGAGAGACTGTATGAGTGATAGTGGAGTGCGACGGGACGACTGAACTGAAAAGTGATGAACTAGACTGAAATATGTCGAAAATTGTGTAAGCTGTCGGTCGTACAAAACTTCGAAATTCAACGAGATTTCATCAGACCATTTAACTTTGGGAATGGGGCAGGGTAATAGGTTGACTGTGTGTTTCTTTAAGTGTATGTGTGTTTCTTTGAAAAGTGTAGTGTGTTTTCGAAGTGTATGTGTGTTTTTCGAAAGTGTATGTGTGGTTCTTGAAAGTGTATGTGTGTTCTTTGATGTTTGGCAAAATCGTTATTTTAGTAGTACTTGTATGTCTTAGGTAGGGTTACTGTGAGACTCGATTTCGCAGAAAATTTATTAAATTGGCCATGAAATGTCCTGCTTTAAAGGACACTCGCGTTGTGTTGTACAAAGTGTGAGTTATGAACTGGCCGTGATTTACTTTACTTATTTATTGGTATTGGAACGGTGCCACTGCCAACCGGAAGTTTTCAAGTCACGTGTGCTCAAAGTATGAATTGGGTAGAATATGACATATGACCTTGACGGCAGCCAGCGGGCCGGCGCTGTAGCGATGCGCCGCGGAGCGACGGGGGTCCGGGAGTCTTGGCTCGGAGGCGCTGAGAGAGCGGATTTGTGACTCAACGCGTGTGCGGGGTTGGTGTGGCTGTATGGAGAGCATGGAGGACTTTGAGAGAATGTGTGTGACAGAAGAAAAGTGAAAGAGTAATGAGTGACATCAATATAGCAATGAAAGGAACAACTCTCTACTGGGACTGGAACGGAGACGAAAGACCGAACTGAGTGATTCAAAACACTTCATTACAGGGTTGTCAATTGGGAGGGTGTAACTGTAACGGGGGTGTCATTGAGGGTGGAACTGTAACGGTGGGGGTCAGGGCCTCGGATAACATGTTTAACTGGGGGGCAATTGCGCCCCCCCCAGTGAAGGCAATTGCCCCCCATGGAATGATTTGCCACGCAGTGAAATGAATTAATTCGGCATGAGTGGGCATAATAAATATTTATTATGATCATCGATAGTTCCTATACAAAATTCCTCAGTAGATGACGCTTTTTATGTACTGCATAGTCCGTGGATAGCACGTAATGTCGCGGGAGCAAATGCCCCCCCACAGTAACTGCTGCAGGCTGCATCTCTCCCCATAAACCAAATTTTGCCCCCTAGTGGGAACAAAATTGGTAGGAAACATACGATTGTACGGTCTGTTTAGCATATAAAAGCGTCATTGAAGAATGTTTTCAACTTTAAACCAATAATACGCCGTTTACAGCTACCTAGCGTAGCTTTGAGATCTTGAGTTCGGATACTCGCCCTTGTCGCAGTCGGTTCGAAATCGGCGTAAGCAAGGTGTCGATTTAAGTACGTTTGGGGTGGCCTCGCACTCCAATATGGTGAGTTTTGGCCAAAACATGCTTTCAAGCTCCCTGAAAAGGAATAGTCTCATTTTTTTAACACAATTTGATTATATTTTCAAATTAACAACTCTTTCATAATGTCAAAAATAGCATACATCGCGCCGGTTCAGGACAGAAGGACGTAAATTATTATTTCATCAATAACTAATATGGTACTTCTTTTTTCGCAACGTAACGTGGCTCAGCAATTAGATTTCGAATGTATAGTCGGTAAGATTTCTGTATAGCTCTGCCAGGTGTGTGAGGCCAATCTTGACATTCTTATTTAATGCCAATTCCTTCGACAAAAAGTCAACATATATTCGGCTGAGAGCCCTTTAGCCCGACAATGCAGTTAGGGGTTTTCAACACGGGTTAAAAATGCTATCTCGTTTCCAAGAACATGTTCGAAGGTGAACTTTTCTTTAATTCTTCATGGCAATGGTGATTCAAGGGGGTCCAAAAGGCAAAGCCACAAACTCGCCTGAAAAATCAGAAAAATGACGCAAAGTACTTGAAAAGCATAACTAAAAGCAAAAACTTAACGAAATAAAATAATTATTTCAGCCTTTTCACCATTTATATCAGAAGCGAGTCGTTTAATTATTTCTTGCGGGGGATTTCGCAGCCAGAACTTTTTTTTGGCAGTTTTGGGTTCTCCCTTCTTGCGTAGATCAGGCTTATAACATATATACGTAGTTTCAGCCACGGTGATCCGTGTAAACATAAGTTTCTTAAACACATTCGTAGGTTCTGGAACATTTAATACCAAAAACACCTGATAACATCACATGACGAGACGGGGAATCGGCGAAGCAATATTTCTCTCCTTCCGTAAAGTTTAGCTCTTTTCTCTTCTGTGGTGGCTCAGGCCCCCCAAGGTTCCTTCGGCCCTACAGCATTACTTCGATAAATAACCCATTTCACCGGTATATCCGAACGAATACATTTGGGCTGCGTGCCAGATTTTACTGACACATGATTATATTGGAGTGCTGGGTTGAACGCCCCTATTTTTTTCTCAATAATTGTGGACATTTTTTTAATTGGGTCATCTCAGTCGATTCCACCAGGTCAGTCAAATGCACCTTTCCAAAAAGTGCATTGTCGAACACACCACAGTGTTCTTGGCATGCAATTTAGACAAGGTTCTAGCGGCATTTGTGGTATTCTACCTAATTCCTTTGAGCCATTTATATGGGGGGTCGTCAGAGCCTCCCACTGGAGAATACGGGGGCGGTCGGGGCAGTTTCGCAGAGCCTGCGTTAAGAACTGATGAAAAGCAAATTATCCCTGGTAAAGCCGCTTAGATCTTCATTCAGTAATGTGTTAATGTTTGACCAATTTAGTTGTACTGGTAAAGCTATGGCGCCGTCGTTGGACCCTCTTTGCTCCGTTTCTGTTCGGTTCCCCAATCGTTTTCAAAAATCGACATCACAGGTGTGGACCTTCGATTATGGGCCTGTTTATATAGAACATTTTTGTTTAGCTTCACTGTTGTATTATTCTACTATTTTATTTGTGTGTTACACTTACGTATTTTTGTAATTACCACACTTAACAAGCATTCGTACCTATGCATGTATAGGGGAACCAGGGAAAGACGTAGCTAAAGCTAAGGAGGACGGGTGCCATTCCCCCTCCTCTCCCCCGATAAAACCAATTAACACTAGATGAAATGTGTTTCTGCTGACGACCCGACCCTACATAACCCCTTTGGTCAACGGCATTTGGCTGAGGAGCGAAGTATGATTCTACTACTGACGTGCCACCCCCCCCCCCCCACACACCGCCCCCTCTTGATAAAAATTATGGCTACGTGTCTGCACTAAATCAAATGCCTTAGCAACATTTTGGTATCGAATTGCCCCCCCCCCCCCCAAGGGAAAATTCCTTAGCCGAGGCCCTGGTGGGGGTGTCATTGAGGGTGTAACAGTAACGGTGGGGTGTCATTGAGGGTGTAACTGTAACGGTGGGGTGTCATTGAGAATGTAACTGTAACAGTAGGGGTGTCATTGAGGGTGTAACTGCAACGGTGTGGGGGAAGGGGGGGTCATTGAGGGTTGAACTGTAACGGATGTGAATAACTGCAGCAGGACCAGCTTTGATGCGCTATACCTTTGTTTTACGAGGAATCACTCATGAAGAGATGAGAGTTTGTATTGGGAGAAGTGTCAGCTGTGATCCAGAGAAAAAATATATCGGGTTTTATTTCACAAAGTTAACGTCAACTGTTATAGAGCTCAGATCATCCCGCACCGGCTCTTGCCTTTCGGAACAGCGATATGTGCTTATATTCAGTGATGAATGCCTGAGTAGGTAGACTACCCGCAATGCAATGGTGCTAGGCGGTACAGCATAGCCACCACTGTATCGTAGTCAAAAATGGCAATAATAACGTTTTGCTTGCGTCACACATTCAATTTGTATAGTCTAGTTAGGCGTTTCTTCGACACTACATATTCGCCCTTTGTGCATATTCAATATCATTTAAAGCGCGATCATCAGCTGGTCTCGGAGACTCGGGTTGTGTGAATAAATGGGACATTAGGAAAGGTATCTTCTCGTCGTAAAAAGTATCCTGTGTGCGCACCGTGTGGTTCCTGCGCACTGCGAGAAGTCTTCTTGTTAAAGGAAACAGTCCACCTTGAACAAAACGAAAAACTCTGAAATGTTTAAGAGAAGCTATAAATTAATTATTTTGTTACCAGCAAGCCATAAAAATGTATATTTACGCGGGGAAAAAATTGTGTCAGTAATTTGGCTCAAATTTGGATTTCTTTCCTAATAATAATGCGAAATCAGATTGATAAGAATCACGCCATGTCATCATAACGCCATCGATTTTGTGAGGGATCGTGGTGCATACAAGACAGTACTTGCCCAAGTACTTGAGGGTTGTGATGCGGGGAAATACAACGCTTTAAGAACCACCACAGTACTTGCTCTTATTATTTGTCACCTTTAGTCAAACAATTTAATTATGTGACTAGTAAAGCATGCATGGCATGAAGCAGAAGGAGCAAGTTTGGCAATTGATAGGAATTGTTTGTTTGCTGGAATTGTAAAGGGTTACTTACCTGCACCTTTTATTGCTCTCAAATATTTTGTTTCTGTTTTTCTCACAATATCGTTGCGAAGATGAAGACGTAGTCAAATCACGGGGTTATCCTGCAGCCGTTATTTTGTGTGTATTCATGGATGGTGAAAGATTATTTAGTTGTGTTAAATATTTGTACGTAACCTATACCTACTATGTATTTATCAACGACAAAATTGTCAGCGTATACTTTTGCATTAGCATTGCAGTGAAATGGTATATATCCCTGAAGCCCATGCACGCAGGTAAGATAAAGTCGGATTTCGGCCCATCTGTAAGACTGCGTTCGTTCGAACGCTTCGCGTTCTCTCTCACTCCGTCTGAATTATTTTGCAAAGAATGTTGCTAAAAATAACGTTTTATAAACGATTTCAGCATCAAAATCACGATAGACAAGACAAGAAAATGCATTTTTTATTGCGGACTCACGATAATGCCTCAAAAATTTAATTTTCGCAATCACAGGAATAAAGTACTGAAACAGCATGTTCTTGTCCAGCACTTGCTGTTTCATGGCTTATCAAACACTTCCCTAGGTCTTGCGTCATCTTTGCGTCATAATCAACGTCAAATCAGCCAAAATCAGCCAATCAGCGACTGGAGTTACCTAGTTATCCAGTTCCCGACTAGTAGGACTCAATATTAAATAGCTGAGGGGTTTCTATAAAGATTTGAAAGCTTCTCAAGTCATTTTCGAGTATGGAGAACAACTTGACTATCACAACTAAATTGACAAGGTGAACTGCTTCATTTAAGTAACAAGACAATACTTTACATGCTTGCCTTAGACTCAAGAAAGGGTGGGTTGCACACCACTCAAACTAAAGCGTTTGCAATGTGCAGCCCGAATTGTTACGTTATTCGGTTTATGGCATCACATACTTTAATCCCAAGTTTAAGAAAGACCTTTTAACTGTTAAAAGACATGTGAGGTCGTTACGTTCTTATTTTGTGATATGATTTCGTCTTTTACTCAGTGAACAAGCATCACATTCATCTGTTTCTGGGAGAAACCGATCTCCTACAGCTACAGACGCGGACTCACCTGGACATCAAATATGGACACCAACGTCGAGGAAAAGGCCGTAGAGGCGGGCGAGTTGAAATGTGAGTAACTCGTGTGGTGTTGTGATCATGACAGATGCAATCATCGGAAACCAGCTGAAAGTAGTTTGCATGAAGCTCTTTTGGCTCTTTTGAAAGTAATATGCTTTTAAGATAACACATCGGTCCTGAAAGACATTGGAATCACATGGGTTCTTACAAAGTGCTGATTTTGGCTTGAATACATCTGAAGAAGGGCTGTGCCCGAATGCAAATGTAAAACAAAAATATAGTTCTCGAGAAATTATTCAGAACCGCTTCTCGTCTCGTTTCCCCGTATTCAAATATAGCATTCACTTTTTAAGAACCCATTGGTTTCTCGAAACAATTCGTTCCAGAACAGAATGAAAAAACCCCGTTTTTTTCTTTTTTGTTTGTCTTGTTGAATTTTTCCACCTCGGCCTTTTGTCCTACCGCCCGGACTTTGCCTGGCCCTTGATGCTCTGATACTTCTGTGGTTGTGCTGTGCTCCCTTTCCTTTTTCTTGTCTCCTCTCTCGATGGCTGAACTGAGGATCGGAGCCGGTTCTGCGTAAAACAAAAACCTTGGAGTAGGTCCCGCATTCATCATCTAGCTCGGCATTGCCATTAATACTACGACAGCCGCGTCTGCCCTTCCAGAACCTACGACGTATTTTTTTGTCCTTTATCAGAATTATGGTTACTCCTTAGTTCGATATCTGAGTTATCTTTTTCCCCTATTCTTTGATATCTAAACCTTTTGTTTTATCTTTAGACCTGGCAACGGTGCGCCGCTGGACCCTGCGGTCTCCAACTGATCGACGATATGTGGACGCTTGCTAACGACTTCCAAGAAGGAATGTTCCCTGGTTGTGGGCTGCGGCCGTTTTCGTTTTTCGTGCTGGGGGTAGTGTGCTGGACGATTGAGACCTGATCGCGGCCGCTGGAAAGTCGTCTGTTTTCTTCTGTCGAAATCTTTTATTTTGTCGGTTCACGACTTCCTTCAATAACTCGACTGTCTTTCAGTGTACCGTTTCCCATCGTCAGTGGCGGATCCAGGGTTTGGTCATAGGAAGCCGTCACGTAGCAATAGTGGGCCTCTCAGACTTCGGTGCTCCCTGCCTGGACTTTGGTAGGCCCTGTTCCCCCAAACAAGTTTTTAGTTGGTCGAAAAGGCCCGCCTATGGAGCGAGCTGGGCCCTCTGTAGGTTACAAATTGTCCCTTCAAATGATGGCATTGGGTCCTGTAAAATCTTAACTTGATCGTCAAGGACTAACATCGGATCTTCAATACTAGAATGGGCCATTTACAGACATTCGGTTATGAGTCCTTTCTGGCTCAAGGGGGACGATAGCTCCTCCCTCTGGATCTGCCGCTGTCCAATGTCACGTTTCTGACCTGCCTTGGCCTGGTCTACCGTGCCCGTGTTTCCGCCAGACCCGCTGTTTCCGTCCATTCGCCTGGCGCTCGTCACGCTGGTCGGCATTGGCGCGGGAGTCATGTTAATCACCCGCTTCAACGTCAGCATCACTGTCATCTGTATGGTGGACGGGCCGGACGGTGACAGCGGTCCTCCCCCGTCCACCGCCCTGCCGCCGCCACTGGACGGAGGCGCGGGGAACGACACCGGTGGCGCCGCCATGTGGCAGCAGGGGGAACTAGAAGAGGCAGGCGGGGAAGCGGGACAGGTGAGGCTGTGCTTTGGGTTGTCCCAGTGATTAGATTAGCAGCAATAATGTTTAAGACACTTCATGTTAAAACGGTGTCACTCGCTGGTTCTGGATTCCAATGCAGTTAAGAAAAAGGCTTTGTTGCTGATAATAACAAATCTTATCGAAAGGTATTTAAGGTTTTGATCAACAGCAAGGATGAAAACAAAATACAAATATGTTCGAGTGAGACCAAACGTTGTTTAAACTCTTTAACCGCTGTCAAGACACAGTGCCAGTTTCCAATCGCGCTCGTTTCCTCTCGCTGAATATTCTCTCGAATTCCTCCAGTGCCATATAAGGCACATGCGACGCTCCATATACCACCGATGCAGCATTGAAAACGACACTTGCTCGGTCGGTGCTACACGTTATTCGAACTAAGCGCCATCGCGTCTGGTCTCCGCAGGGGGAGTTCCAGTGGGATCAGACGTTCCAGGGCCTGCTCATCTCCAGCTACTTCTATGGCTACACGGCCGGTCTGCGCGCCCGGCCGGCCTGGGTCACCGACAGGTGAGTCCACTGTTCACTGATTGCTGTGAGTCGCTGGTCACTGTGTCACTGTCACTGAGTCGCTGTTCACTGTTCACTGTTCAGCGAGCGCTGTTAACTGTTCACTGAGTCGCTGTTCATGTTCGGCTGAGTCGCTTGTTCACTGTCCACTGAATGCTGTTCACTGTTCAACTGAGCGTGTTAAAGCTGTCACTGAGTCGCTGTTCCACTGCTTCACTGAAATGCGCTGTTCACTGTTCAGCTGTTCACTAGTCGCTGTTCTGTTCGCTTGAGTCGCCCCTGCCTGTCTACTGGAATTGCTGTTCACGTTCACTGTGCCACTGAGTCCGCTGTTACACTGACTTCGACTCGTTTCACTGAGTCGCCTGGTGTAACGATCCCTGGTCACGCTGTTGCCTGATTCGGCTGAGCTCGCTGTTCACTGTTCATTCTGCATGGCTTGTTCACTGCTCAGCTCCGTCGGCCGAGTCCGCTGTTCACTGTTCATGTTTCACTGACATTGCTGTTCACTGTTCACGTGAGGGCGACCTGATCTCACCCGGTCGCTGAGCCTCGGCTGGTCACCATAGGTCAGCGTGAATTGCTGTTCACTGTTCCTCGCGGCTGTTTCCACTGTTCACTTAAGAGCAAGGAGTGATGCTGATATTCGCTAGAGGGGTCAACAGAGGATCTGGAAGGGCGAGAAGTTGGTTTGGGAGATTAAGTCCCTAGTCGCACAGAACTATACAAACTTATCGGATTTCGTTTCCGGTGCCTGTTGATTTAAATCGATTTTCTCGAAAAATTTGCGCAGATTCTCTTTGAAAGTAGAACATGTGTCGATTTTCGGCCTATTTCAGGAGTATTTTGGGACAATAATTTACACCTCTGACCAGTGGCCACCTTGGATCAGCTGGAGGAGGGTGTGTGTCCTTTAACAATGAGTGACACAGGACAACTATAATGTATGTGTGGACATGTGTGGTCAGTTAGACAATGCCGGCTGGGAGGGGTCAGTCCGGTCAGATGGGCGATGAGAGGTCATATATGAAC